>QEOT01122510.1:0-29458 GCA_003123785.1 Pterocarya stenoptera | reverse complement strand
GTAAAGCCCATCCCGACTTGAGTTGCGCCTTTTCAATGGGCCTAGGAACCATCACTGTGACTAGCCCATGAGATGCACAAGAAGAATGAAGGTGTCTTAGTGCGGGAAACTTGTCGAGGGGGACATACAAAACTCGCTGACCCAAACGCTTCTTGCGACACCTCGCATTTAAAGATCTAAGCAGGCAAGTGAATGGGGGTCATGAACAACCCTCCATTCCCTGACGAAGGGAATGGAAAGTGACTGCATCGACTGCCTGCTGTCAAGACGCCACCCGGGAAGCCACACCGAATTGATGGTGCCACCCGGGGAGTCACATCGGAGTCACGCCGCATTAAAAACTACAGCTTGGCAACTGTGTGCAGGACACCTCCCCTGACACAGAGTACATAATGCTCCCCTGATACCTAGTATGAAAGTTGGACACCAAATAAAAATAAGGACTCTTCTCTCTGATTCTAAGGCTCCACTTAGATGTACAAAGCAGCTGAGTGCACTTTAGTTTTAAGCTATTTTGGACATCCAAACACACAAATGAATGCAGTTCAACTTGAACTCGTTGACTGGGCCCATGTAAATAGCGTCGGCAACTACCAAATGGGACTTTATGGTTCCTCATACATGAGCTGACAATTGGCATCAGCTAGACAATGCATTTCAAGTGCATTACTCATTGACATGTGTTGTTGGGCCTCATAACTCAAACCCACAGTATGACTTGTTACATAATCCTTAAGCCAAAATGAAATGTAGAAAAAAAATTTTCTTATTTTTTTTTTGCAGGTTCGGCGCACTGTGGGGAGACAATAATGTCAATAAATAGTAGATATTTATGGTGGGTCCCAATAATTTTACAACTTCCCATAAACATATATAAACTCATCATAACATCTAAATACATTTTAAACTCATCTTAAGTGGGTCCCACAAAACTCACTCAACCATCTCATCTCATTACTATTCATAAAGAACTCATATCAACTCAGCTTAGCTCACCATCCAAACGTAGCCTAAGGAAAATTCTCTGAGGAAAGAACAAAACTTTGACATCGGAGACTCCCCAAAACAACGCCGAGCCTCCCTTTCTTTTGTATTGCAGGTGACTGAACTTAGTATACGGTGTGCGAAAAATGTCATCAACAATATTAGATATAGATATATAAGGTGTACTTTGTAATATTTATAATTTTTTTAAAACCATAATATTTATAACTCTTTGTTCTATAAATGTTGAAGGATGCATTATAAATATATATATATATCAATTTTTTATCATATAAGATAAAATTAATATAAAACTTTAGGCCTCCTTTGGTTATACAAACTATCTCATCTCATCTAATCATTATAATTTTATCAAATTCTCATATAAAATGCAATAAACAATTCAACTTTTTCAATTATAAAATAAAAATAATATTAAAAAATAATATTCTAATAATATTTTATTCAAATTGCAACTTTCATATCATCTTATCTCATCTGTGTAACCAAAGGAAACCTTAGGGGAGGCTTGGATAGTAAGTTGATATGAGATAAAAGTTAAATAAAATATGATTTTTTAATATTATTTTTGTTTTGAGATTTGAAAAAGTTGAATTATTTATTGTATTTTATGTAAGAATTCAAGAAAGATTTAGAGCATTAGCATTGGCTTGGCCAAATGCATATTCAAAATTTAGCCAATATTACATTTTTTTAAATTTGCCTATTCCATTTAAATTCAATCCCCACATTGGATTAGCCATTCACTCTCTATATAATAATAAAGTATTATTAAATTAATAATTTATTTATTTAATNAAAAAAATAATTTATATTTGAGTAATATTTGAGAAGAAAACTTATGAGAAATTTTGAGACTTTTGCATCTCATCTTATTTATCATTTGTACCGCTAATTATTTTTGTTTTGGATTTTTCTACCGTGTAAGTTGAACAGCCCACTCGTTCGATCCATTCCAAGTTTAGAAGCAACAGATCAAAGAGCCCAAAAAGATCAACACATTTAGGCTTGGTGTTGTTATTGGGCTCATCAAAATGTAGAGGGAGTACAATTAAGATAATGATGTCTTATATTAAAAAGATAAAATTTTTATTTTCCATTCTCACATCATATTTAATTTTTTTCTCTTATTAAATGTGTGGTGTGTGGATGATGAATAGAAGAAATCTATTAATTTAAGAAGAATAAAGAATAAAAAATAAAAAATAAAAAAAATAAAATCAAGTACGGTGCGTGGTGTGTGCAGATAATGAGTAGTGTATCTTACATTGGTGAACGACAGCATGTGATAATACTAGGGGGAGCACTATTTGGCCTCTTCTCTATTATTAAACATATCTTACATTTGAGCTTCCAAAGGAAAGGAGATCCATTTGGGGCAATACACTGGGACTACCCAGGGAAGGTCAAATATGCAATGCATGTTTTCAAGCTTTGTATTCAATTCTGGAGTTTTCAAGATGCCAGCAGCGACACAAATTTTATCTGCTCTATTGCTTATTGGGGCATAATTGAAACGGGGTTCAAGTGTCCATCTGAGGTACTTCTGGCTCCAGTTATTTGGTCCTGACTTCAACTCTAATCATTTGGTCTTTTTACTTACTTTGCTTTACGTCTTGCTTCCACCTCCTTTTGGTATCAAAGCCACTATTCTGGCTGCTGGTAGATGATTTATATCTGTTCATTCTTATTCATTGAATTATCTTCCATTAATCCTTCGTTAGTACTTTGTTAATTGTGTTCTATTCTTGTCTCTATTGGTGCCACCCCACTCGTAAAGTGAATCCCAAGAACTGTGTCTATAAGGCCAGTTTTGCTAGAGAAAGCATTTAGGGCATGAGTGGATAGACGGTAAATGCAATAAGAACAAGAGTAAAGACACGATTATTAAGTATTAAGTTTAGATTTTGGTTGATTAATTCAAGATGAATAAGATGTTTAGATCTAATTCATCTATTAGTTCTAGATCTAGTATACATCTTGATATTATCAATGAGGAAGATTTTTCTGTTGAAGAAATTGATAATATTGATTTCAATAAATGGAGTATTCCAAATATTGATCCTAAATCTATTTACAAAACTATCTGGACTCAAACTGTTTTCAAAACAGAGTTCAATGTTGAAACTGTTGAACAAACCTATACTATTTCAAGATCACATGAAAAATGTTGCCTATTTAACAGAAAATCTACTCAAAAATTTATGGTAAAAGGTTATAAATTTCTGCATATTGGTTCTATTCAAGTTGCTATTAAACCTCTCACGAGGAAATACATCAATCCTTCGGTACTTCTTTGCTTGAGAGATGCTAGATTCAAAAAAATTGAGACTAGCATACATGGTATGATTCAATCGTCTCTGTTTAGTAGTCCTGTTCATTTGGATTATTTACTTAATTTAACTCTTGCTTTAGATGATCTTAATATCCTTAAAGCTTTAACTTTAAATATTTTGACATCTGATTATGATATGGAAGAAGACAATAAGTCTCTTGTCATAGTTTACCTTATTTATTATCGCGTGTTAAAAACTAATTTAAATCCTAAAACTATTTTGAAAACTTTAAGAAATAAAACTTTGTTAATCCAAAGTTCTACTCCTGATGCTAATATTCAAGTTCAAAAATGATTTATTGGAAATATATTACTCTCTCAATGAATGGGCTTTGGAACATGAATTTCTTCATGCTAAGGTTATTTCTGATGAACTTAACCTTGATTATATTCAATAGTATTGGAATGGTACTGTTAAAATTAGTTTTGATCAACTTTTGGTAAACAATGAAAAAAGAAATTCTTTAATTGGTGCCAGAAGTTTCTTTGCTGGATCTATTGTTGACAATCCCGAAAGAAGAGACCAAAATCTCAGAAACTTTCTGGAAGATTCAGTCAAAACTATTAAACCTGATTTAAAATTGAAAGGTGTTTCTACACTCTCTCAAGTTATTTCTGCTTACTACAGTACCAAAGATATAGAAGTATCCAATGGTAAAGCTATAAAGGAAGAAGCCGATAAAGAAGAAGATGCTTCCTCTTTGTCCCCAACAACTTTAGATATAGTTGCTTCTATTCATCATAGTCAACTAAATGTGATCAATAGAGCCTTTGAAATTGATTTGATTGCTTTATATAATGAATATAGTTCTGTTAAAAATCATGATAAGAGAAAATCTTATCATGCTACTTATTCTGATTCAGAAAAATTACATGTTAAATAAAAACGGAAAGACAAAATGTATGCCTTACAAAAGCATATATTATGCTTTGACTTCGTTGAAAATTATTATGTTTCTACAAATAGTTTGGATGTTGTTAAAACAAATTTTGTTAAAGAAGAAGGGAAAACAGTGGTAAGATCTAGTCATCCCCTTTAGAGACAATTATTATTTCTCATTAAGGAGTAGATATAAATGATTCTCCTTTTAAATTACCCAATGCTAATTCTAATGATACTACTTTTATTGAAACAAAGAAGATTATTGAACAAAACAATTTTATCAATAAAACTCTTCCCTCTACACACACAAATATTGAATGGTCAAATTTGCGAAATTCGCACATTGTATTTAGACATATTAATGTTGCACTTAAAGAAAATGATTAATTTTTCCTCTTTAATTTGGCTAGCTCCTTATAATATCTGTCACCGTTTCCATACTGAGATGGGCCAGTATGGAAAAATTAATAGTAGGCTATTTACAAGACCAGCATTAACAGTACTGATCGATCATTGTGTCTAATAATTTGCTCATGTTACTTGATTTTACTTGGTGCCCTTTAATTTGGAAAAAAAAAAAAACTCTGTTTCCATATTTATATATATATATATATGTGTGTGTGTGTGTGTGTGTTTTCAACGTGTGGAAATTGGATACATGTTTGCTTTGACGTGCTAGTCCTCATGATAGACAAGTTCTAAACTGAATTAGGATTTTGATCAGTCTTTGACTTGCTATTTGGATATTGTCTTTTTCTTTTCTTTGGATGAATTTGGTGGTCATGTCTTTTTCAGTATGATAAACAATTATGAGACGCTAAAACAATATGTCATGTACATTTCATATATTATAGGTTTTTCATGATGTTGTCTATCTAGAACATGGAACCATTTTACTCGACTCGTCCAAATCGAAGAAAACGAGTCATGTGGTCGGTCCTTCTATCATTTGCATCCGTTCAACACTATTTTATTCAGTTCCAAATTTGTTTTCCACATATATAGTTTGTGTGTGTGTGATCTACATAAATATATATATATTATATTATAATATAAGAAAAGCTTGAAGTCATTACAAGAAATTAGACATTTTTTAGCATTCAAAATCACCACAAATACTTCTAATAATTGCTACAATTGATCATTTTCGACAATTTTTAATTTGCTGCATGTTCGACGAAATTAAAGCGTTATTTCTAATCAATTTCAATGATAGACAAAAATTGTCGCAAAAAGTATTATTTTTAGCGATTTTTGCCCGTCGCAACTTTTTTACGGAAATACAGTTGTAAACTTTTTTACGACTATAGAATATGTCATGTCATAGAATATTAACAACCGGATCTTAAGATCTAGGATGCGCATATTGTAATTTTTGGGAATTTGAAAGTATAATTTGTTAAGTTGGATGATTTAAAATGTAAAATGCAAGTTGATCGACATGGGTTCGGTGATTATTTTAAGTTAATGGATGGGTCGGGAAGAAACTTTGGTAAAGTACTATTTACTACCGCAGATTGCAATATATATATATATATATATATCTATATTTATTTATATGAAAGGGCACCCGCAGCTAGCATAACTAGGGATCGAGGAGGCTAGCTAGCTGATGGTATCCACAAAAGGAAAAGAGAGTACTGAAATGGAGAAAAACATATATGAGCTCTCATTTTTACATAGAGGGACCTCCTGCAGGAGGAAACACAAATAATGGGAGAACGATGTATGCATGTGGAAAACAGTTGATTTTCCGAAGGAGAATAAATTTAAAAGAATCAATATTTGCAATTTGACACATCAGGGGATTAATGGAAAAATATCCCCGATAAAAAATTTAAGAATTTTAAATAGAAGATCTAGGGATAGAAGATCATGAAATGGATCCTATAATATTTATTTCTATATATATATATATGTTTTGAATAATATTAAACTAGCAATAAATATTGTAATAAAACTTATATTTTATATATATCTTTCTCTTTCTCTCTTTCAAGACCATGAATTCAAATAAAAACTTAAAAAATAACATTAATCCAATATTAATAGTACCGTCGAAGCTGGCAGATGTCATTATGATTGGATGGCTATAGGCTATTCGCATGCATGCACTCGCGCGCACTGCCTATATTATTTCTCCATGTGGCAAAGATTTTGAAAGAATGGTGTATGGTAATTGTACTCGTACGCGTGTGACAAAACGCATTTATCCTGGAAAATTTAAAAGACCTATGGTAAGCTTCGAAGTGTGGATCGTGGTCCCTTCATGTTAACAAAATCGTACAACATGTTTACATCGGATTCAGACAATATTGCTAAATGTTGTTTCCCGTGACAACGATGTATTCTATGAATCAATAGGAAAAAACCTTTACATCCCTACGCACATAATTATATAACATGTTAGTACCTAAGCTTTCGCTTAGACATATACAACATTAAAATATAGAGTGTTTGCTGTCTGATTTAATCATAAAACATAAAAAATAGAGACATGGCATAATTATTTTGATGATTGAATCTTAAGAGATAATACATAAAATTTATTATTCTATTTTAAGTCAGTGTACAAAACACATTATCTACATCACTTAAATAGTAAGATTTAATTTGTAATATTTAAATTTTAAAATTTATTTTTCAAATTAAATTATGTCATATAAATATCTTATTAGGTGTGCTCTACACACCTAGGGGTGTAAATTCAAACAGGAAAACCGGTCCGGTCCGGAACCGGTTCTTATAATGCGTAAACAGGTCGGAATCGGTCTAGTTTTGGTTTTAGGATTTTCAGAACCGAACCGGATGGGTTGATAAAAAATATATAAAAAATAATATTTTATATTTAAGTTTTATACAAAATATCTTATAATATATATTAATATATATAAGTTTTATATATAATGTATAATTATATGTGAAATTTATATATCTATATAATATATATAATTATATATTATATATGAAATAATTTCATATTATAATTTATAAATTATAACATAAAATTTTAATCTTAAATATGAACATTTGTAATTAGTTTGATCATATGCTATTAATATAATTATATATAAGATAATGTTATGATAAAATAAAAGTTTAATCTTAAAAAATAAAACTTTAATTGATCATGTATTATATAGCTATACTAATATACTAATATATAGTTTATAACTAATACTAATATATAGCTATACTAATAGTCTAATATTAATACTATTATATAGTCTAATAATTTATATAGCTATTCTAATATATAAGTTTATAACTAATACTAATATATAACTATATTAATGATCTAATATTAATACTATTATACTATTATATAGTCTAATATATTATAATTTATACAGCTACACTAATATATAAGTTTATAACTAATACTAATAGCCTAATATAGACTATAGTTATACTTATAATTAATACTAAAGGTTTATAACTAATACTAATATATAGTTTATAACTAATACTAATATATAACTATACTAATAGTTTAATATTAATACTATTATACAGTCTAATATATTATTTAGCTATACTAATATGTAAGTCTATAACTATTTAACTAATACTAATAGTCTAATATAGACTATAGTTATACTTATATTAATATAGTTATACTAAGTCACTATAACTAATACTAATATATAACTATACTAATAGGCTAATATTAATACTATTATACAGTCTAATATATTATTTAGCTATACTAATATATAAGTCTATAACTATTTAACTAATGCTAATAGTCTAATATTAATACTATTATATAGTCTAATATATTATATAGCTATAACTAATGCTAATATTTATTCTAATACTAATAGTCTAACATAGACTATAATTATACTTATACAAAATTACTAATATAGTCATAGACTTATAGTATAATAGTTTAGTCTAATTAGACTATTAGTAATAATTTTGATATTATTACTAAACGGCACTATTGCACCTCCAGTCTCCTAAACCCTAAGACCCGTCCCTCTCTTCCTTACTCTCACTCTACCTCTCTACCTCGCAGCCTTTCTGCCCTCTCACATGGCCACTGCCCACGCCATTGCACTATGCACATCTTGCCGTTGCCCCCTCAGCCTGAATCCCCTCCCTCTTGCCTTCGCCCCTTCAGAAACACATATCCGCTCTCTCGCCGTTGCACCTCCCCTCATGACCTCACCTCTTGAGCTGTTCCCATCGCACACACAGACTCATGGCCCCTCTCTCAATGCTGCGCTGCCCTCTCTGTCCCTCACCGTCTCACTCTCACTGTCTCACGTGACCTTCCCATCTCATTCCTTCAATGTAAGTATTTCTTTTTAACTTTCCTGAGAAATTTGGGTTTTAATTTTTTTGGACTGAGATTTGTGGGTTTGACTTGGTTACTTCTTTGCTTCCTTAGAGATACAGGGATTGTATTATTTTCTTTTTAATGTAATGGATTCATGGGTTTGTGGGGGTAGCGTTTGGTTGACGACAAAATGTAGGAAACTGGGAAAAGATTGATTATCTGTGAATGCTATAGTTTTTAAAAACCTCGGCTGACATAATTGATATCCATAACTGTGTAATATATATTGCATAATATGTTGACAATTTCGTGTACATGTATATAAATCGTGAAATTTTCTCTTGGTTTGCTTCTATCTCATTTCTTAGACAACTCAAATGGAGTTTTATACTTCATTTTTGCTTAAGCTAGAGAGAGATATTTGAGATTTTGGTATTTGGTTGGCTGAGTTTAGGTATGCATTCAGTGGCTTCATGTTCATGGGATGCTGAGCAAATGCAAGATCAAATTGTATTGATTTTGATTTAGAAATAGTTATTTCTTGTTGTTGACAGTGTTGCAAATCTAATGAAACATATGGGTTTTTGCTGGATCTTATGTTTCTGTTTCCTCTTTCGTGACTTTTGTTAGTTATCTCTCTTTGTTATTCAACATTTATGACGGCCTTTACCATACCATAATAATAAATAGAGACGGGTAGGAACACCAGGTTCAATTTTAAAGTTTAGGTCATCTGATATAAAAATCTTTTCAATAGTTCAGAATATATATGTGGTATTAGGAAAATCATCATCCAAAGTTTCCCTTCCACTTCAAGGTTGACTAGTATTTTCTATCATCCTTTTGATGTAGTTTTAGATTCCATGCATTTGTCTTCAGCTATTGATCTCTCTCTCACACATATATTTGTTCCAAGTTCTAGATTGCTAGCTACTTTCAATGCTTCTCATTCTCACAAATCTCATGCATTCACTAAATTAAAACAGGAAAATCGGACCGGACTGGATCAAAAATGGGTAAAACCGGAAGTATCGGTTTAGGAGGGTAATCGGTTTTGAAAAATGCAAAATCAGTCATACCAGTTCGGTCTTAAATTTTGTCCAAAACTGGGCCGGTTACACCCCTACTGACACACTGGCTTTAGAAAAGAATTTTTCAATACAAAAAATATATTTTCCTTTTCTTGTCAAAAATCATTTTTAAGACGCATTTCATCTCCTCCCTCCTAATATTACACTATTGAAAGAGGAGAAAATATATTTATAAGTCTCATTTTTTCCACATCCAACAAACTAGCTTATGTGCATATTTGGGATTGCGGTAGAAAATATAACTTATAGTTTTAGAGCTTATAGCTTAAGCAATAAATTCTATTGTTAGCAATTAAGTTATTTATTGTTTGATAACTATTTAAAGCATTTTCAAACATATTACATTTGTTTGGAAACAAATTAAAAAAAATACATTTTGAGGTAGAAATGACATAAAAGATCATTTGATTTTTTAAAAATTTCGACCATATCCTTGAAAGATTAAAAGTTGTTTGAATATTTTCATCTATTGACAATTTTTTATTTAAAATTGAAACTACATTTTGCATTATTCAAAAAAACACATTTGAGGAAAAACATCAAAAATACTTTTATAGCTTTTAACTTCCAATAAATATTTTTCTTCAAACACACTTAATTTCTATCTTATTTGATATTAAAAAGTATTTTAATATGTAACATCAAAATAACTTAATTTTTTCATTAAATAGCTTTTAAGTTTAAGGTTATTTAAATACTTTTTAAGACTCCCAATGCAATTCCGAATTGTAGTAAAATTCTTAAAATAATACTTTTTTTCCTATAATTTTATATATAGTATTATATATTGTACTCCTTGCTGGAATGCCCCTCCCTCATGTTTTTTTCAAACTAAATGTGGATGGGACAATGTTCTATATATGATTATCAAAAGGCAGGTGTGGGGGCTGTGGTAAGGGATGAGCATGGTCAGGTAATCATGGCAGTAACCAGAGGTATTGGAAGATGAATCAATGAAGTTATTATCAATGTTTAGAGGCTTACAATTCAGCTCTCAATTGGGAATTTCTAAGATCATTATAGAAAGTGATAGTTTAATCTTAGTTGAGGCCTTACAAACAGAAAGGGGATTCATTATCAGTGTTAGGAAATCTCATTTATGAGGTAAAGAGAATGCTACATCAGTTTCAAGAGTTCAGGGTGCAACATGTTCCACGCATGAGGAATCAAGTGGCTCATTTCTTAGCAAGACATGCAGCTTGGAGAGTACAAGATGTGGAAATGTGGATGCATTTTTATTGGTCAACATATTTGGTTGGACAACTCCCATGTGTAATTTCAAAGCTATTATATGAATGAATGAAGTCCATTTATTAAAAAAAAAAAAAAATAGATGAGCAAAAAAACAAACGACACGTGCGGCATTATCATAATGGTCGTTTGTACCCAAAAAATTTAATTTATATCTTAAAATTATCATCGGTTTGGTACTCATGCGTACCCATCACATCTGTATATTAATAAAAGTTGTGATATATATAATCATTACTAATTTTTTTAATTCATTTTGAGTCTTTGACGAACTCCAATTTAAAAAAAAAAATACATTTGAAAATTTGTTTATAAAGTGATGCTCTTGAGAGTTTTCTTGCCCGTACGCACTTTCTGATCTCCTCCTAATCCCTCGTCATTAAATAAAGGAAAATAATATTTACAGTTATACAGTATATAAATACGTACTTAATTTTCTTTTTTTAAAAAATAAATATAAATTCATGAAAAAAAATTAATTTTTTAAAGATAAATCTTACTATTTTTAAAAAAGAATACACGATGCTTGAATAACTCGTAATTTTATCTGACATTACTTTGAAATAAATATTTAATTATTAAAAAAATAAGATTTTTTTTTAATTATTTAGTACATGGTTAATTTCAAATTCTTTCCCTGCACATGAATCGATTTGATAAAGCAAGCTTAGCTTCCTCTCAACATGAGTAGTACTCATGAGAATTGGACACCATTACTCTCGTGCTGATCATGAGATGCTGCTCGATCGACGTGGATTAACTCTGCACCTCGTCTTAGAATATGCGGTGAGTTTGTATATATATAGAATTAACCTGGTCCTCATTTTAGGGCAGGTTAATTAATTTGTGAAAGTTCTACACCAGAATAAAAGATGGTACTGGGAAATTAAAGAAAATCTTGGAACAGGAAAGCAGTACAATCGAATCTGCATTGAGCCACCACATTAATCAAGGCCACATACATTTCATCCTCAAAACTCGGCCACGACAGTTCATCTCGATTCACACATACATGAAACACATCATGATATTATACCTTTCGTATAAATTGCGATAACATTTTTTTTTTCCTGCACAGATTTATAAACATATATATTTATCTTACGACGCACATGCATTATATTAATTAATAATGCGTTGACATTGACACCAACTCATCATCCTGCGTTTAACTGGCATGGACGAAATACGTCCAGGCTAGCGAGCTTGCAAACACAGGATTCCGAAAGACAAAGATTGGAAAAAAATAAAAGAAAACCACAGAGGAAAAGTACTCTATGGGGATAAGTTGCTTTCGTCCCCCACTGGACAATTACATTCGATCGTCGTCAATAACTCAGAATTAAGATACCATGCTCATGGCTGCTTCTTGTTCCTTAGGGTTACCTTTATAGGTAAACCCCGTTTGGGTACCGGGAAAGGGCCATATTGTATCCCATCCTCGTCTTCCATAGCTTCCCACCTAAAGCCAAAAGTCAAAACATCCAAATCACAATTTAGAGAGATCAGCATCTCAACTTATCTCACTACTATTCATAAATTTCAACTCACAAATCTTACTATTATTTACAAACCATCTCAACTCATCTCATCTTATCTCTTAATCCAAACTGGTTTGCTAGCTAGTCTTGTATGGTTCCTGTGAAGCATTATCTAACTTTGACTATAAAGATGATATTTATCATTGACTATATGAAAAAAATATATGTATATATATGGCCGTGAACCAATTTTTTATATGGAAAGTAGCTTGTTGCTTTGTGGAGCAGTCTAATCATAGAAAAAAATATGTACCGCATTTTTCAACCTAGGCGGCCGATTAAAACCTAACTCTCATACTAACATACATACCTTCGCAATTAAATAAATAATATCGGCCCCCAACCCCTTTTTTTTCTCTATCACATGAATCTAAAGAAGAATGTGTCATTTTTCCATTCACATAAACACAAGAGTGGTACACTACTATCTCGAACGGAACCGAGTCAAAAGAAGAGAGAACACGAAGTTTTGTGAGTATTTTCGATGGGGACAAATTAAGAAATATTGATGTGTTAAACGCTGTGACTGTGAGCAAAGCTGTGGTGCCACGAAACGTGTTTATTCAGCCATGACACATAATCACATTTGTCTCTTGGTTTTCTTAACAGCTGACAACTCAGAGATCGAGCTCTCATAGCCATTTGATCAAAGAAAGAACAGCTGGCAAATTGTGTCGCTTACTATAGTACTGTGCTTAGCATCTGATCTCGCATAGAGATCGAACGGCTAGCGAGCCAGCTAGCTAGCTAGAGATACCAAATGAGCCAGGTTCAAGATTGGAGATGCGAGTAAGCGCCATTGGATTTGATATTTTGAGTAAATGAAAGGGAAGGACGGCCATGGAATCAAAGAAGATCTACCCAGATCCTTAGAATCTATAACTTTTTAACACTGGGAATATATTATATATATGTAAGCACTCTCAGTACGCTCTGGTTCTTGACATAAGGAGATCAGGAAAAGATAAAGACGACGTACGGATAGCCCCTACGCCTTTGTGCAGGAAAAGAACTGTTGAAATGTATGGATACGAGGAAACCGTGAAGGATATATAGCTCTATACTTTTCATAATTAAAATTAAGGACTTCGAGCTTCAGATACTTCCAGAACCATTTCAGATCTCACGTACTTATAATTGTTCAAATTGATTTGAATAAACTTAAAAAAAAAAAAAAAAAAAAAAAAAAAAGGAAACTTCCAGCTTTTTGGACACAAATCTTCACAAGTTCGTAAAGCATTATATTATATATATGGAGACAGGTTTTCCTTAGTGAGGAGGTAATTGCTGATCATCGATGACATATGAGGTGAGGATTTGTATGTCATGTAGAGATCAGTACTGCTTGACAATAATATGATGCATGTGTGCCACGTGTATATATAATTAAATTCTATTTTTAGATGTTAGGTTGGCAACCACAAACTTTCCAAAAAAAAAAAAAAACAACCTTTTTTTAGGTCCTAAAAGTGAATAAAAAAGCACCCACTATTCTATATCCACTGAGAAACCCTAGCTATGCCCCCACAGTCCATTCGCCTTCAAGCTGGAGACTAAGGACCACTTCCACGGCCTTAGGAACACCCAAGAGGACCACCAATCACTCCTCTCCGGTCAACTAAGACTACTAGACAAACAACAAGAAAATTGTTCAAGTTAATTTATCATAAATTGTTAGCTATTTTTTACTTGGAGGGAGAGAGAGAGAGAGAGAGAGAGAGAGAGGACTGGCCTCACCTGTAAGAGGTGGTGAGGTGGTGAAGAAGGATGAGCATCTCGAGCTTGGCCAGCTCACTGCCTGGACAAGCATGGACTCCGTTCCCGAACGGCATGTACGTGTTAGGTCTTGGTGGCGCCTGCACAATCACATAAACGAATTACCCCCAAAATTAACCCACATATTTTTAAAATCTTCTGATCTCCATCACCAGCCAAAAATATTCGCTGTTTTTTCAGACAGTAGTGTTTTGATGTATACTTCCAAACTAGTTTGTGCAACAAAATTTTTACTACCCTACAAAACTAGCTCACGTGATCTGATAATTAAAAGATATCACGCTCAGATCGTCGAAGTTGAAGAAGATTCACATAAAAATTGAAAACGACACTTCATCCAAGATAATCTAGCAATCGATAACCTTATATTTCAGCCCCAAACAAGATAGACTATACTGGTCATGCATGACCCACTTCTTGAATCTTGGGTTCATGAGATCAGTTACTGATCATCAGGATCAGGAGGTTCAGGCCGGCACCCATCCTTAGATTTATTTTATTTTATTTCTACTTTTGATGCATGCATGCAGTACTGCTTGGAATTGTATAGGAGTGGTACCTCGAATCTTGAAGGGTCAAACTTTTCGGGTTGTGGGAAGAACTCGGCACAGTGATGAATAGTTCTGAAGAGAGGCAGAACCTTCCAACCCTTGGGAATAAAGTAGCCCCCAAATTCAACATCTTGGACAGCTTCTCTGAATGTAAATGAGAGTATGCTTGCAGCTCTCAGTGTTTCTTGAATCACCTGAAATTCGATCGCTTTCATCAATAATGTTATTTGATTAATACATGCATGCGCTGATCCAATTATACATACCTACATACATACATATATATTTATATGTAGAGTGTATTTTAAATTATTTAAGTATATATAGCGTATATATTACCCGGCCAGTCAACGGCATTTGCCGAGTATCCTCCCACGTAAGTCCACGATTTGCCTCAAATAGTTTGCGTTGAATTCCTTCTTGTTCCCTCTGAAACATTTGAATGAATACCGATTAATATATATTTATATATATATATATATATAGAACAATTTTCTTTTGGAAATTCAAACTGCCAGAATTTTCCCCAATCATTGCATTACTAATTAATTAAAACGATGAGTGAGGAAGCTGGCTGTGTAAAGGACAAAGCAAAAAATACTTGACGAAGAATAATATTAAAATATATATACATCAGGCTGGAAAAACTTTAATGTCTTCGGCCGATAGATAAAAACAAATTAAGGCTAGCTCTGGCTTGAAAACCTGTCCAGAGATTAAAAAGGATATTCATTTAATTAATTAAAAGGTTAGTAAAAGTACTAATTTAATTAACATTAATATTACTCACATGTTTATATATATATATATATATAATTTTCATGAATTAGGAGGAATTAATATAAGATGATCATTACCGTCACGGCATCTAGGAGGTTGCCATTATCGAGCAAATACTTAAGAACCCACGTAAGGACACTTGCAGTTGTATCATGAGCAGCAAAGATTACTCCAATTATATTGTCTCCAATTTGAGAATCGCTAAGCTGATTGAGCTTCTCGTCTTTGGCAGCTCCCAGTAATACTCCCAACAAGCCCCCGCCTTTTCTCCCTCCCAGCTCTCTCCTCTTTTCGATTAATCTTCTCAATGTCTCATTCAGAAGCTTCCTTGCCTAATTGAAAATTAATTATAATCATCCATTATTATAAGTGAACAAATGGAAAAGGAAAAAGAAAAAAAAAAACTTAATTAATTAATTAGCATCTCTTACATAAGTAGTACCTTAATTAAGATCGTACAATGTATACACTTGACGACAAAGGCCTTCATGATTAGGTTCTCAAAACAATGTGAGCTACTAGAGCCAAAAGAAACAAATTTTACAGGGGAGAAGAAGCCTTTTATTTATTTAATATTTTACCTTCATTGCTTTGCGAAAGGGAGTTCCCGGTAGATTTAGAGGCATGGAATTGTAGCCCTTCTCAAGGCACAGATACAAACTTTTTATTCCTTCCATTTCTGAGTCGAGTTTATCTCCAAATGCCGAAATCATCGCCACTTCAAAAGCATACTGAGACACCAAAAATAAGAATAATCCTTTTTAGATTCCTAGAAAGTACTTCTGAGTCATACAGAAAAGGATAAGAAGAGTCTAACAAATCGAAACATGATACCCTCTTCATCTCTTGCAAGGTGTTAATGGTGCGATTCTTCCAAGTGGGGAGAAGTTTCTGAACAATATGCTCAATCTCCGAGACTGACCCTCTAATTGCAGAGGGCCGAAAGGAAGCCTGAACCAGCTTCTTGAGCCTTGAATGGTAGGGTCCCTGATGAAAGAATATAGCCTCTGGCCCTATCATTTTCTCCTTGCTTGGCGGATAAGTTGGCTTGAACAGATGAGCCTGACTCACTAGAACAATTCTTGCTGCTTCTGGGCTGGAAATCATTACACAGGGGCAACCTAATATGTGGGTCTTAAAGATATCCCCATACCTGAAATAGACAAACCATATTGAGTAAATAAAATGAAGGTTATACATATAATCAAAATATAAAACTTCCCAGTAAAACCAGAATCTCTCTTTTGATCTACATATTACGTACGGAAATGAAATAATCTTCAGCAAAAAAAGGGTCGATAGAGAAATGAGGTCTAGGGTGGTTCGTGTCTATTTTGAGGTGATATACCGTTTTTGCCTGTTCGAAAAGAAGGAATTTGGGTTTTCAGTGTAGAGCTTGATGGTCTCTCCTATGTAGGGCCAACCCATGGAACCAGGGGGCAGGCGTTTGTGCCTGGGTTGGCCCCAGCGGAGGAACATTTGCAGCAGTAGCAGCAGCAACAAAGAGCAGAATAGCAATGACATAATGACAATAGCAGGCTCGTGAGAGCGAAAGCTTGCAAAAAAGGTTGAGAATGGGAAAAGTTGCTCCATGGTGCTTTTAGCCTTGAGAGGTGGCTGAGGCTAACTTGAAACAAAGAAGTGATGAGTGAAGGATGAAGGGTTTGGTGGTGGGGACTTTTATAGAGTGGGAGAGGTTTGTATAGGTGGGGGTTTGAAAGTCACCATTTTTATGGGAACACCTTGCTTCGCAGCGGCGGAACCAGCAATTTTTCTTACCTAGCGCCAACTTTTCTATCGCATGAGATGTTTATGTAGAATGAAAAATATTGCAAAATCATAAAGCACATATATATAAAATGAAATCTCGATAATTTGCCAAATATGTAGCAATAAAATTTTAAAATCACAACTTCATGTCTGTTTCAAAATTTTGACAATAATATTTCATTGAATAATATTCATTTATTATTATTTTTGTAAATATGAAATATTTAGAAATTGTTTTCTTCGTATAAACTATAATCTTTTAGAATTTCATATTTCATTCTAATATCTAAGCTAGCTTATCAAATTTATGTTAAAGCCTCGTTTGTTTTCGGAGATGAGATGAAATCATGAGTTGGGATTAAAGTTAAAAAGTTAAATAAAATATTATTAGAATATATTTTTTAATATTATTTTTGTTTTGAGATTTGAAAAAGTTGAATTTTTTATTTTATTTTGTATTGGGATTTAGAAAAGTTGTAATGATTAGATGGGATAAGATGAGATAGATTTGAAAAAGTTGAATTATTTATTTTATTTTGTATTGGGATTTAGAAAAGTTGTAATGATTAGATGGGATAAGATGAGATAGATTTGAAAAAGTTGAATTATTTATTTTATTTTGTATTGGAAGTTGGGAAAGTGTAATGATGAAATTGAGATGAGATGTTTTCTGAAAACAAACGAGTATAGAGTACTACAACTGAAACCTTAAATAAACTTTTTTCCTATAACTTGATAAATCATCTCCACTATTTTTTATATAAATCGTCAATCTTAAATGATTTTTTTGGTATTTTCACTTTAGATTCTATATTAAGAAACTTAATATTGTATAATAAAAAACTTTGGTGTCAATGTTAATAGTTTATTATTTCTCCTAATCTTAGTTTTAATTTAATTTTAGTATGGCCAAATCCTTGAAAATAGATAATATATAGGTAATATACAAAATCTAGGAGTTATAGGAGAGAAAAAAAATAGAGAGAGACATTTCTATGTTATTGAAATTTTACAAAATTTTAGAAAGCATATGGGAATAAGGAAATTATAAATTTCGGGAGGGGGGGATGACCTCCCTCAAACTATATGTGGATCCGCCACTGTTGCTTAGTTTATTATATATATATATATGAGTAATGCTACATATCATCCAAATTCTCATTATCCTCTCATCATCCCATGATTTAGCATTAGATCATTATTGAAAACTATTTATTCTATTTCACTTGTAAACCTATAATCTAATGGTACATCATGGAATGATGAGAAAATGAATGATGAATAGATTTTTTATAAAAAAAAAAAGTGACGCAACTAATCACATTAATTAGTGGAATGCATAAGGAGTACTCAAAAGTAACTACACATAGAGTTTTTGTTATAAACATGAGGGTAGTGATATATCTACCTGGCCGTATATTGATTATTTTGACAATGTGTATTAATTTTTAGTGATATGTCATTTAAGGTTATATCTAGCATTACTTCTTTATAATTACAAAAGAAATTCTATAGTTCTTAATAGTTCTTAATTTAAGCACTTGTCCCTTTTTCCCTTTGTAATTTACATTGATAGTGTCACCATTTTAATGTCTTAAATATTCTTTTTGGAACATAATTAGTGCCCTCTTAATTTTTTTCTATTGAAAATCAAATTTTGACTGGGTAGAAATTAAAGATGTAGTAGGTCTCCTCATGACTTCTTTTATTTATTAAATGGTCGATCTAATAACTAATGATACTTAGTTTTTTTTTATCTCGTTCATGTATATACATAAAATTGAGATATGTTTTATGAAGAACAATATTAATCGACTTGAAGGCGCGCATTCTATTTTGTTACAATTTAGTCGTAATTTGTAATTATCATGTTAGCTCAAATTTGTTATTATGGATGAAATTCTGTGGAACATTATAGTTTTGGCAATGACCACTTAATTGTATACAATAGCTATTAGGTAAACTCTATTTATCCACCAAATTGAGATAAATAAAAGGTCTAGACTTAAGTATTTAACTCAATAGACGAGCAATATATTAGTCCAAAAGTTCTGCTACATACAATCACTTTTACGTATTCATTGCATACTCTATTAATATGATTTGTCAAAATAATTATTTTACATTAAAAAAAAGTGATGCATTCAATCACATTAGTAAAATGTACAAAAAATATTGAAAAATAATTGTATTTTGAGTTTTTGATCAAAGAAATATTAGACCACGTCGAATCTTGAGAGCGGTCCCTCAAATGTTGTATGCCGAGTAACAAAAATGCTCTAGCTCTGATATTGTTTACGTGGTAAAAGAATCTCCAATCTTTTGAATAAATAAGCAATAAATTTATCATAAAGTTCACCGTTTTATCTTTTAATCTATTAGGTATTTAAATACGTGCATGTAAACATTTATTATTATGTATACATTAATTGACGTCGAATCCTACTTATGGTTAGGGGTGTCAAAACGTGTTAACGGGTAGTGTTCGTGTTCATATTTGTGTGTCAAAACATATATATTATACTATATGGGTCAACCATAACCTGACCCGTTAAACTTATCGTCTCAAAATCTTAAATCCTAACACGACCCATTAACATAACGTGTCGTATCGTGTCAACCCGTTTTGACCCGTTTATGTAAATGGGTTAAATAGACCCGAAATTAACATGTTGACCTAGTTAAGTTTAGCATAATTTTATATAAATGTTAAAATCATTATATCTATAAAAAAAATATAAAACTTACTATAAGTTTAAAATTATAATCCAAACAATAAAAATATCGAAATTAAAATCCCAACAATTTTATTTTTAGGTATAAGAGTATAATTGTAATTTTAACTTTCTTAACGAGTCGTGATGGGTTATAACGGATTGACCCATTATCAATCCGTTAAGCAATCGTGTCTTAACAGGTTAATCCGTTTTGATCCGAACCAGTTAAGGTTAAACTCTAATCCGCTTTTATCTTGTTATGTTCGTGTTGGATTAACGAGTCATGTCACATATTGTCACCGCTACTTATTGGCTCAAGGCTAAATTAAAGATCATTAGCATTTTTTTTTCACATTTATTAATGATTTTAGCTGCTTTCTCTTTTTTTTTTTTTGTGCAAACTCCAAAATTTGTTCCTTGAGCAAGAAATCATTCTAACGTGAATGCACAAAAAAATAAAAATAAAAATGGGCGAGCCCAGCCTAGCCCATCCAAAGCCACCGATCTAATCCTGTAATCCCGCAACTGGTGCCCCGTGGGCGTGGGGCGCGCATGTTACTTATACATGTTAGGTAATCAGAGGAAAAATTATTATTTTTCGATCTACATCAACGGGCCGGAATCGCACCTCACACGTGTAAGAATCATAGGAAAGCTCGTCATTGCTGCAGATGGGAAGTTTTCTGGTTTCTAGGCAAAACCTAGGTTTTGTAAGCCACTTGAGGCTGAATGGCAGAGATAGCGCGCGCTCTTATCATCGTCAATCCTGGTGCAGGGCCGCGTGCACGAACTTCATTGCCTGTCTTTTGTTTTCATTCTTTTCACGTCGTCTACCCAGTGGGCAGTGCATGCATGGCTGCCATACAGAGCTGATCAGCTTACGATCAGTTAAATTATATATGGGAAGAAGTGTCTGATCTTTTATTGTTTACATACATATTATGTTCTATATATGCGTGCCGGCCTGATGATTGTCAATGATTTCCTCACCATCTTTACAATCAAACATTGGTCAATTTAATCTCCCCATAACGCTTATAAGATACTCCGCTTTCATGCATATTTATGGCTAGCTAGCTTTTCTGTCTAGCTAGGGTATTCCCAAGAACAAACAAATAAATGATCCAGCGACACCTGCAATATATCCATACATACTACATATATACGTGTCCGGCTACATTTCTTTTTCGAGATATGTGTCTTCCTACGTGATCACGGGTCATACATTTCAGTACGTAGCTAGATAGAAATAGTACCATTTATAAATAACGTCTTTGATCCATTATTAATATAAATAATTAGATATTTTTTTTCTTTTGCAAATATATTTATCATGTTTTTTTTATCTATACCTACAATATTAATGCATGTATTTGGCGAACTTATGTCTATCATGATATTACGGATCATCATCATGCATGATCTCTAGTTTACCTGCCACGTATGCATAACCAGCTAATTATACACTTCAATATTTGTTTTGTATAGACACCAATCAAATTCTCTGTTCTCATGATCTGCAAATCATGTGGAACGTAAAATACCTTAAAAGAGAGACTAATTATATTGGAGCTGCATGCACATAAGTTTATAATTAGCTTACAAAGAGGCTTTAAACTGCAATATCTGGATCGAGTACTATATATGAGCATTTCATAACTTGTATTAATTCTGAATGATCGGCAAACACACACATGAACCACATGAACGTCCAGTGATCGATCTTACTGCAAACACACATGCACTCACGAACCTAATTATATGAAAGGAAATAATCTCATAATTAATCGGCTGATATTATTAATTCATATTTAAACATCTCTCAACATAAATTATATTCCAAAGGTTTTTTTTTTTTTAAATAAGCCGAAATTCCAATTATATTTATAATCGATCGAATCTGATCTCCTCGATTTCTTAAAAAAAAAAANTGTTAGGTAATCAGAGGAAAAATTATTATTTTTCGATCTACATCAACGGGCCGGAATCGCACCTCACACGTGTAAGAATCATAGGAAAGCTCGTCATTGCTGCAGACGGGAAGTTTTCTGGTTTCTAGGCAAAACCTAGGTTTTGTAAGCCACTTGAGGCTGAATGGCAGAGCTAGCGCGCGCTCTTATCGTCGTCAATCCTGGTGCAGGGCCGCGTGCACGAACTTCATTGCCTGTCTTTTGTTTTCATTCTTTTCACGTCGTCTACCTAGTGGGCAGTGCATGCATGGCTGCCATACAGAGCTGATCAGCTTATGATCAGTTAAATTATATATGGGAAGAAGTGTCTGATCTTTTATGTAAATGATCAGCTTATGATCAGTTAAATTATATATGGGAAGAAGTGTCTGATCTTTTATTGTTTACATACATATTATATTCTATATATGCGTGCCGGCCTGATGATTGTCAATGATTTCCTCACCATCTTTACAATCAAACATTGGTCAATTTAATTTCCCCATAACGCTTATAAGATACTCCGCTTTCATGCATATTTATGGCTAGCTAGCTTTTCTGTCTAGCTAGGGTATTCCCAAGAACAAACAAATAAATGATCCAGCGACACCTGCAATATATCCATACATACTATATATATACGTGTCCGGCTACATTTCTTTTTCGAGATATGTGTCTTCCTACGTGATCACGGGTCATACATTTCAGTACGTAGCTAGATAGAAATAGTACCATTTATAAATAACGTCTTTGATCCATTATTAATATAAATAATTAGATATTTTTTTTTCTTTTGCAAATATATTTATCATGTTTTTTTTATCTATACCTACAATATTAATGCATGTATTTGGCGAACTTATGCCTATCATGATATTACGGATCATCATCATGCATGATCTCTAGTTTACCTGCCACGTACGCATAACCAGCTAATTATACACTTCAATATTTGTTTTGTATAGACACCAATCAAATTCTCTGTTCTCATGATCTGCAAATCATGTGGAACGTAAAATACCTTAAAAGAGAGACTAATTATATTGGAGCTGCATGCACATAAGTTTATAATTAGCTTACAAAGAGGCTTTAAACTGCAATATCTGGATCGAGTACTATATATGAGCGTTTCATAACTTGTATTAATTCTGAATGATCGGCAAACACACACATGAACCACATGAACGTCCAGTGATCGATCTTACTGCAAACACACATGCACTCACGAACCTAATTATATGAAAGGAAATAATCTCATAATTAATCGGCTGATATTATTAATTCATATTTAAACATCTCTCAACATAAATTATATTCCAAAGGTTTTTTTTTTTTAAATAAGCCGAAATTCCAATTATATTTATAATCGATCGAATCTGATCTCCTCGATTTCTTAAAAAAAAAAAAATTTGATCTACGACAAGACCGAAACGTATTAAATACTCATGCAAGAGGTTACTTGAGTGGATTTATTATCTCGATCGAACTTAAAGCTGTGCTGTCCACACACTTGTACAAAAGTATACGTGTGTATGAATTTATTATCGGGCGGCTTCTACAAACTCCCAACACGTTATAACTCCGACGTAGACTTTCCCAAGGCCTACGAGACACGTAACGGCCATGATCTTCCCCAAGTAGCAAATATAATCTCCCTGAGGATTGATCGCCGACCCTCGGTATCACCGATCGATCACATTCATTGCGTTCGGGGTAGACGTGTAAGGATTCCTTTGGAAATGTATAATAAACTCCTGCATGTAACGGAAAAAGGAAAACCGAAAGACATTTGCAAGCATTCGTGGCATCGATTTGGGGCTGACATTTACTGAATGGGCACATTGCATGCATCATCTCACACCCGGGATCATCGATCAATCATGAATCCAGATGATATTGTTGAGTTATCTAGATAACTCAATATAAAGATCTAATTTTGAGCATCGATTTATCATTGGGATCCTTATTGTGTACATATAAAAAGGAGTAGTTTTTAGTTCGTAGCCCAACAAATTGAACGTGAGATATAATATTATTAAATTGTGACGTGCTGCACCAGATATGTAAATATCTATTATATAAATTAATAAATATATACATAAGAGTGTGCAAGTTGGATTTTTAGAACAAATGCGGCCAAATGTCGACACTGAGGTGTGTATATATCATGATTGCAACCAGTCAAGCAAACAATTTTTTTAATCTTTTTTGAGCAAATCATTATTATCATGTTTTTGACATTTGAGATGATATTTTGTCGTTATTGTTTTTTTTTTCTTTTTAGTGTCAATATAAAAGAAGTAATGCTTAATTGACAGATAGCCTCACCTGATCTTGTGAAACCCTGAAACATATGGTAAGTTCAGTTTCAGTTCAGATGGAGCCTGTTAAATGAAAAATACGTATTGCTACAACTGACAAGTGCAATAGTACTACTAGATTGTTGTTCATAGATCATATTAATTCGTAATGCAAATTATAAATAATGCATGGGTTGTTGTTCATAGATGAAGAACATGAATGGATTAATTTTTTTCATAAATATTTTCTAACAAATTATAAATATGTAAAAAAACTGATGGTAGATATTTTTTAGGAATAATTTTATTAATTCCTTAAGCCGATCGAAGAAGTGGAAAAAACTATACCGCTTTAAGAGACGTGCGTGTAACTCCTGCATGTAGTACTAGTTTTATATATAAATTTGTGATCTTAATTTGACTTTTTTTTTTGGCGGATTTGTTTCATGCGGATTTTTATTTTATAAAATATCAATAAACTTCATTAGAGATAACAATTACATATCACATTTGTCAAGTCAAAGGGCTTGAGAAAGGAAGTCTGAAATACAATCTCACCACATTTGAATATTCTCAACATGACACTCCAAGCATAACGGGCAAGCTGATGAGCTGTCATATTCCCCTCCCTATACACATGATTAAAAATACAAGAGCTAAAACAACTCTTAAGCTTATAAACTTTAGTGTACAGAGCAACTAAAATAGAGTCCACCATATTATTTTGTTGAAGAGATTGTATCAACAGCAAACAATCACTCTCAACAATAATATTAGAGATACCCATAGTGGAACACAGATGAAGGCCCCAAGATACTGCTGGTAGCTCTATTACTTCTGAATGTTTAACTTCAAATTCAACTTTACTAGCTGCCATTAATACCTTTCCATATTCATCACTCAAGATAACTCCAATCCCAGCTTTTTGAATATCCATGAACATTGCCCCATCAGTATAAAGCTTCAGACTTGCCTCTGGGGGTGGTTTCCAACCAAAATGTGCTCGAAGCTGCTCTAATTCTTAACAAGGACTGCTTTATAACTTTGCATAAGACCTATAGCATGATTAATCACATGCCTAGGAATTAATTTGATTGCTCAAACTCCCATTTTTTTCTCTTGTACCAGAACCCCCAGACTAGACTGTCCCTCTCCCTTCCTTCTATCAGTTTAAGTGCAATATCAAACTCTTTGTAGCCATTATTAGCACAAGTTGAAGGCAAAAAACTCCCCAATACTCATTGATATGAGGGCAACTTATTAGAGCATGATGCAAGTCTTCTTGAGAATTAGAGGATAAACAGCATACACCGTCATTAGTTACATGTTTTTGAACCAGATTTGTCTTGGTCGGAAGACCCTCTCTACAAACACGCTAGGCAAACACTCTAATCTTCTTGGGAACCTGCATTTTCGACAAAGGCCTTCCACACCTTTTGCTATCTACCCATATCTGATGATTCTGCACATAAACCCCTTTGTTGTAAGCAGATATTCATATAGCATCTCTTGACCAAAAACTGACCATTTCTCTCATATTTCGAAGTCCATTTATCTACTAAACTGCCAGGACAAATGATCGCTTTAAGAATTTCAGACACAACTCTTGGATTTGAGAGAGTTCTAATTTTATTGATGTTCCACCAACCTGTTGACTCATCAATAATAGAGGCCATTAACTCTTCCCTGTTTTCAACATCAAAAGGATTTTCCTGAATTAATGAATTGTACCTTGGAAACCACTGTTCAATCTATACCGATCGACAATTAGTTACCTTGTTGATTGTGTTAAAAATTGAATAGAAACTCAAAATGAATAAGTAGTGTGGAGAAAAATCTTATTCTCATTGATGTGTCTTTGATACAAGAGTTACTGTTGTATATATATTACAAAAATCAAAAAAGAAAAGTTCTAAAAACTAACTTTTAATCTCTTATTTAGTTACAAGTAATCGACTATAGCTTTATGGACAACATGGTTTAGGTAGTGCTTTACATGCTGATTTCCTGACATTGCTTGTGTGCGGCCATGTATTTTACATATGATTCCTTGGTTTTCTATAACAATACCTTCTTCTTTTTGCTGTTGCTTTTCACTTCTTTTTTGCTTCAGTATGCTTTGTTTTAACTTTTGCTGCTGCATGCATTTCTTGGTTATTGCAGAGTACTTCATATCTACTTTTGCTGCTGCATACATTTCTTTGTGTGTTGCAGCTTTGTTGCCCAGTATCCTCATATCCTTCTTGCTTGCAATCATAAAGAAGATGATAAAGCCTTAGTGAAAATGTTTCAATTGGAACTTTGAGGCAATGTGGACAGGAGTGATGACTCAAGCTAAGACCTTTTTTTCAAACAAAATGGCAGTCCAACTGTATGTGTTTAGTTCTTTCATGGAAGATAGGATTCCTTGTGATGTGGATGACTGCGTGGTTATCACAAAATAGGAGAGCAAATTATTCTTGATTGATGTTGAGTTCTCTTAACAGACTAAGAAGTCATACGATTTCACAACTTGTGGTAGCTAATGCTCTATATTCTGCCTCAACTGAAGACCTAGAGACAATTACTTGTTTCTTTGATTTCCAACTTATTAATGAATCTCCAATGAACACACAAAAACCTGTGACAGACCTCCTAGTCTTGGGACAAGCAGCCTAATCAGAGTCACTATATGCCTTTAAGTGTAAAAATGATCTTGATGACAAGAAAATACCTTGACTTATGGATCCTTTGAGATATCTGAGAACTCTATAGGCTGAGTGCATATGAGTTTGTGAAGGCATGTCCATAAATTGGCTTAGAACATTCACAGCATAAGTGATGTCTAGCATGGTAATTGTTAAATAAATGAGCCTTCCAATGAGTCTTCTGTAAGCTGTGGGGTCTTGCAAAATCTCATTTGTGGTGTGGCTCAACTTGTGGTTCAACTCAATAGGTGTAGAGACTGTTTTGGTGCAAAGTAAACCTGCATCTTCCAATATTTCGAGGCTATACTTTGTTTGACAGATATTGATTCCAGAAGATGACTTTGCAACCTCTAGGCCTAGGAAATATTTGAGGGGTCCAAAATCTTTGAGTTTGAACTTGCTGTGAATGTAAGCTTTGAGTGAATCAATTTCATCTTAAGAATTACCTCATACTATGATATCATCCACATACATTAGGGGTGCTGTGACCCTTTTTGACTAACTTTATTGAATAAAGAATAGTCAGATTTAGATTGCTAAAATCTAATAGAAGTGAGTGAGTTGAAAATTTTTGAAAACCATTGCCTTGATGCTTGTTAAAATCCATAGAGGGACTTATTCAGTTTGCATACTAATTTCTCCCCCTCAATCTGTTCTCTATGAATGTGATAACCTAGTGGGATTTTTATATAAATTTCCTCATTGAGATCTCCATGTAAAAAGGCATTATGAACATTCATTTGAGATAAGAACCAGTTTTGAATAGATGCTAAGGCAAGGAAGACACAAACTGTGGTAAGTTTAACCACTGGACTGAATGTTTCTTAGAAATCAAAACCTTCTCTTTGAGTATACCCCTTGGCTACAAGTATATCTTTGTGTCTTTCAAAAAAACCATTAGATTTAAGCTTTACTTTGTAGACATATTTACAACCAATGACAGTTTTGTTGGGGGGAGGGAGGTAACAATCCAAGTGTTATTTTCCTTTAAGGCGCTGAATTCAGCTTGCATTGCATCTGGCCAATGTTTAAAGTTCACAGCTTCAATATAGGAGTTAGGTTCAAAAAATAGGGAGAGGCAAACAGAAAAGGATTGGTGAGATGGGGAGAGGTGTTTGTAGGTGAGGTAATGATTGAGTGGATGAAGTGTGGAGGATGGAGAGGATGCATTGAGAGGTAGGGATTTTGCTATCTGACAATGGTATTGTTGTAGAGAGGCAGGTTGATGCCTATTTCTGATGGACCTTCGAGGAGGTGGATCAGGAGATGAGGTGGCATGGAGCTCATCAAGATGAGGTGAAGGAAGAGGTAGATCAAAAGAGGTAGCAGTGAGAGGTGTTTCAAGAGAAGGTGGTTGAGATTGGAGAGTAGAATTTGATGTGTTAGATTGTAGCTTATTAAAAAGAGGTGGAAAGTAGTTATCTGGTGGTGAAGGAGTTAAAACCAGATTATGAGGGAAAGATGAGTGAATGTCTAAAGAGGAATGAGAGGAGGGAATGAGGTGGGGGAGTGGAATGGGAAAACAAATTCATGGAAGATTACATCCCTAGAAATAAAGGTGGAATGAGTCTCTATGTCATAGAGCTTATAACCCTTGATGTTTGCAGGGTATCCTAGGAAATGCAAGGCCTGGCTCGAGGTTAAAACTTGGTTATGTGGTGCTTAGGAGTGTTAGCACAACTTAGGTAGCCAAAGACACGAAGATGAGCATAGGAGGGTGGTGTTGAAAAGAGCCTTTTATAGGGAGATTGGTTAGAAAAGAGGGGTATAGGAATCCTCTTGATGATGTATGTTGCAGTTAAGATGTCATCTCCCCAAAAAAGAATAAGTAAACCAGCTTGAAAGAGGAGTGCTCTAGCAACATTCAAGAGGTGTTGGTGTTTCCTCTCAACAACACCATTCTGTTGAGGGGTATACACACATGTTTTTTGGTGAATGATGCCATGGTCTTTATAAAAATTAGTCATCTTGAATTCAAGGCCATTATTAGTTCTGATTTTATTACCTTTGCTATTAAATTGAGTGTGTATGAGCTAAAAGAATGATTGTAGGATAGGCCTTGTGTCAGATTTTAGTTTCATTAAAAAAACCAAGTGATTCTTGAATAATCATCCACAATGGTTAACAAGTAAGGAAAACCTTGAATTGATGCGTGGGAATATAGACATCATATATCACAATGGATTAAGTCAAAAGGAAATGAACTAGTGGATACACTTGGAAGAAAAGGAAGATGTTTCTGCTTGGCCAAAGGACAGATCTTACAATGAGATAGGTCCTTGGACTTTATGTTAGGAACAATAGAATGAATTAAATTCATTCTTTGTGAAGATAAATGTCCTAATCTAAAGTGCCATAGATAAAAATTTTGTTGTATATCTGCTTCGTTGACTCGAGCTTAATTGAGAAAAGTTAAAGAAGGGTTGACGTTGCTATCATTAGAAGGAGGCAGCAGATAATAGAGGCCAGCATGAACCTTAGTAAGTCCAATTGTCATCTATGAAGAGAGAACCTGAATGAAGCAAAGGTCTTTT
>QEOT01122509.1:0-21601 GCA_003123785.1 Pterocarya stenoptera | reverse complement strand
CCAATGTTACGTGATGATCACGTGAATACTCTGAACCCAAAACCAGAGTTTCGAGTAGATTTTGGATATAGTTTCTGTCATGATGTCTCAAAGCTTACTTTGATGGATGTATATTTCTCATGATTGGGTACCAGATGGTGGCCATTGAAACCATTCATTATCTACCAATGACGGTTCAGTTTGGATACCAAAACCATCTCAACTCATCTTATTTTATCATTATAATTTTCACAAATTTTCACATAAAATATAATAAATAATTTAACTTTTTCAAATCTCAAAATAATAATAATATTAAAAAAAATATTTTAACAATATTTTATTTAACTTTCAACTTTTATCTAAAATCATTTCGTTTCATCTAAAAATATTATTAGAATATTATTTTTTAATATTATTATTGTTTTAAGATTTAAAAAAATTGAATTGTTTATTGTATTTTGTATTAAAATTTGTAAAAATTGTAATGATGGAATGAGATAGATAACTAAACCGAGGCTCATCTCATGTCTTGGTTTATTGATAGGTTTATTCGATCAACCTATAGAGAGAAAAAAGAAGAAGAAGGGATTATTTGGATCCATTATAAGGAAAATTAAATTCAACAAGTTTCGGCAAGTTGTCGAAAATTGGGCGACGACGATTTCTCGATTCCTTTCCCTCCAGGGACCTAAAACTATTTTGAGCGTTTCTGAATTTTTGGTCATGCCTCGACTCAAAGCCTAAAAGCATAAGACTGGCTGGGCTGGCTCCACGACTAATGGGTTTTGCATTTTACGTAAAAGGAAAATGATATAGCCACGATGAATTCCACCTACAAAAGTTTTTTTTTTCTTTTGTGTGGATATAATTCGACCTACAAAATTAACGAAATGTGTGTTTTTTTTTTCTTTTTCTCTTAGCATTTGTGTTTTTTATTTTTTAGTATTATGTTTTTTTAATTTTTGTATTTTTGAGAAAAAAATACACAAAAAATGTTGTAAAAAAAAAAAATGCAACACTATCGATACAAAAACTTGATAGACATAGCAGTGTCCTTTACATAAAGAGAATAAAGAGAAGTGTTAGCTTCAGAGACAAATAGATTAAAAAAAGTAAATCTATAAAATGATGTGATTTCATATGATCCATTAGATCTACTTTATAATTTAACATATTACATCAAGTCATATTACTTTGTAGATTTATTCTTTTATAATCTCTGTGTATAAAATATTTCTTTTACATAGAATGGTTCACAGTTCCTCAAAAAGTCATCTCCATGATCCAATTATGCCTTGAAAAAGTAAAAAGCATTTTTGCTGCAGTATCAATCTTCATGCGGTTTGATGCTTGCCTAATTTCTTTAATTATTTTTTCCTCCCTCTTTTTCTTTATAATCTCTCCCTCTCCCTCTTTTCAAATCTCTTTTGAGTAATTTATTTCTCTTATTTTTTCATCTCTCTCTCTCTCTCTCTCTCTCTCTCTCTCTCTAATGAAATAGAGGAAAAATTGGGAAAAACGATTGGAGAGTGTTCTTAAAATGACTAGATAAAATATATATAAAAAGAAGATTTTGATGAGCTATTTTAGTAGATGGGGGATTGAGAATTCCCTCGATAACTTTCTATCTAATAAGGAAGAAACTCAAACGTTTTAGTTCAAACCATGGCCTTTTCTAGCAAATGCAGCCGTGTTCAATTACCACTGGTATCCAGTACCATGATGTAACGTCCTAGTAGCCGTATTAATTACTTACATGAAAGATTCGCCAAATTGATGCTTAACCAATGTAAAATGAAGACCACCAGAAAAAAAAAAAGTGCATCCTTTGTGCAATAAATGATCATAGAGTTATGGCCGTAGCACTAGTGTTTCTTGTACTTACGTAATTCTTGTTTAAGCTTGATGAATTTCCATTTTTCTTCATTTCATTTCACTTTATTTTACCAATTTGATAACGGGTTCTACTCAAACAATAAAAATATTGGAACCCAATTACAATAGCTAGCTAAAATAGAATGTAACATTTGATCAAGAACGCACACGAAGACAATCACCATGTCACATATTTTGCTCGATCCATGCATGCAGATCTCTCTTTTTATATATATATATATATATATAAATTAATGAATACGTAGTACGGAAGATAAAACATTATAAAATAGTGGAAACACGAGTGATGTTGCATCAATTAATGTGCCGGGGATCGGAATATAATATAGGAACCTACGCTTCATATATAAATATTAATTGTGAATATTTTTCACGTGATTTCTTTCATATCACGATCATCATCATTATCATCGTGAAATGTTTCAAAACTTTTTTGGCGACTTTATCACTTCTGATAGAAAATCTCCGTGTGTTTTGCTCTTATAGTGATGATCATCATCATGATCTCTATCTTCCACTATATATCCATTAATATTCATTAATATTCATTCATATTTAATTAATTAGCTAGCTTGCAGAGCCGCGCGCGCTGAGGCTGCCTGTCCAGTACAGATGATTGATCGATCACCACGATATCAATGCAGCACGCACGCTCGAAAAGATCACCACGGCGCCTTTTTTCACCAATTGTAATTACACGACAACCCACTGGCCGCCACCACCACCCAACTCATGTAAAATCATGGTATATATTGTCATGTTTGCAGATACATGATTTCTTTTCTTACATCTATATATCTAATTAAAGCAGAAAAGACTTTAGATGAAGCAACGAGAAAATTTGGGGGGTGGCAATGTCGGGGACAACATTAAAGTTCTTTCATAACTTTGGGAGAATCGTACGTAACAAATTGCAAATAATAATTACATGCATTTACATCAATGAGAAAGGCACTAACGTCAATGGTGGTGGTGATCATGTTTTCATCAGCTCATTGAATGAAATTATATATATGTAGTGGGTGTACGTGCCAGAACCACTTCCTCTCGTGATCTATAAGTACCGTGAAAAATGTTCTGGTACGTACGTACGTATAACACATGCATCTACCTTATACGTACGTACATATAATACGTTCCTAACCTCGATCCACTCAGGTCGATGATTAATAGGTCATTGCTTACATGTTTGCATATATAGTAATGCATGTAAGCTCGATCATCATAGTGGGATATATCGACACTGACACTTACAAAATATTGAGCTGGAGCTAGCCCTAAAGTACTCAAATGCTGTTCACCAAATGCCTTTTACCTGCACCCCCACTTGGTTTCTTTCTGTTTTTTTGTCCAATGGTTGCCTCCTTACACACACATACACACACATTATATATATATATGGTACACGTGTTGTCAGAAAGAATCCCATCAGTTCTAGTTAGCTTTTATTGCATCTTGACCCAAGTATGGGGACAAAAGCTACTCTTCCCTCCATTTCATAATAGCTAGCTAGCTAGATGAGACGGAAGCATTTTATATTCATTTAACTTCTCATATTAATTTTCAATTTACACTCATATTAAAGACAGATTTGAATGACTAAATATTACCCTCTCTTGATCACCTATTAATTAATGATTAGGTTTTAGAAAGGTTGTTATGTTGATTTTAATTTATTAAAACTAGTTATAAATTTTAAAGTCTCATTATTATTTGTGCCAAGAAGGTGGGATTACTCGTAGAACATCTTTAAAATGGAACTTCTTCACCATAATCCTAGCTAGCTAGGAATATAGGCCTTAATGGTGTTGAATCATGTAAACTTATGTACATGATCTTTTCCCATCATGTTTAAGATTACTCATTACATAATGTAGTTCTCATCGACATGTTTTCTGGATCATGATCATCTGATCAATTGTTGATCGTTAAGTAAGTCCAAAATCTGACGTTATAAACTGAATGAAAAACATGCATAAAGATAGAGTTTACGCGCAGTACACCAATCTTATTGATATACCCCTCACTTGTGACAGAGAAAATTAACTGTGCTCTCTACAAAATAATAGGTCTAGCTATATGATCATATAATTTAGAGTTGATGGTTGATATTAGGTAAACATAAATCTCTCTTTTAACTGTTACCTCAAAGCCGATGTCATTGCATGCTCTAACTACGTACGTACTTACCCACCTTACCGCATGAGCTAGCTAGCTGGTCAAACTCAATGCTTGATGCTGAAAACTCTAAAATCAGGTTCATATTATACAGTTACTAGTATGAAAAATGCTGGGGGCTCTCGCTGGAGGCTCTCGTTGGGGTGTATGTTTGATTTTTGATTTTTTTTTAAAGCATTTTTTTATATAGATTTTTTTAATAAATTTTAATATTTTAAAAAAATAAAAAATTTTAAAATATTATTAAAAAATATTTCATATTTTTTATTTTACTTGGTGATTAAGGAAATATTTTTTAATGATTTCTTTTTTTTACTTTTTGATTAAGGAAGTATTTTTTAATGCTATTTTAAATTTATTTTATTTTTTTAAAATATGAAAATTGTTAAAAACATCTACATATAATTTTTTTTTTTAAAAAAATACACATAAAAAAAGGAGGCTACACCCCAACGGGGCTGTAGCACGACTCATGTATATATAAATTAAGAATAATGCTACACGTCCCGCTGGGGGCTCCCGTTGGGGTGTAGGCTTGATTTTTGATGTGCTTTTTTTAACTGTTTTTTATATAAATTTGGACAAGAACTTAGAAGTATTCTTTTTAGACACAAGAAATATTTACATTTGATGTCAGCCATGACATGATCATATGCACCTAATTGCATGACCATATATTGCAGGCTCCCCGGCAGGGAGCCCCGCTGCACCACAAACAAATTTATGATCAGTACGTAATCAATCAGTACTTCTCTGACTGAACTTTAATCTGATAAATTTTTAAAAGGGCATGTTAATCAATCGAGTAAAAACCAATGAACCACATATGCACAACAATTAATACCAAGTTTGGCAAAACATTCAGATCAAGTGATCAGAATCAAACGCCACTCAACTAATTTCCTTAGTCCTAATTGCATGCCTGCCCATAAGAATATTGGATGAGGATATATATGAAGAATAATATTGATCATGACTAATTAAGTGGCCACTATTTTTGTCTTTTGTTAAGTTTCCGCAAAACTAGCTCACTGATCAACCTTTAGATATTAAAGCGAATGCTTAATTACTTTCTAGAATAAATTGTCAAATCATTCATTTTTTTTTTGTTTTTGTTTTGTGGGTTAAAAAAAAGAGAGAGCCAGATTCCCCTGATCTTGATCTCAAGCTGATCGCAAACACAACAAAGATTACTATAAGGAAAACGGGTATTTGTGATTTTTTTTTTATCAAAAAGGACTATTTGTGATAAAAACAGACTCATTTTAATTAAAAATAGTCATTTCACTAAAAATAACTGATAAAAAATAAGCAATTTTCTTGAAGTGGATGAGCTGATCTCAAAATTATTAATCTCGCACAGGATGATCATGTACTGCATGCACTATTTTAATATTGTTGCAGTTGGAGATCACCAAACTCAACGTACTAATATCATCTTTGATGATGAGAATAATACTAATATATATGCTGCCATCGATCTCGATTAATTAGCTCTCCCCCATTTTCGATTTATTATGAAAGGGATAAGGACTGAAACTGATCCCTAGCACTAAAAAAGTGTGGACCATCATGAAATATGCCCCCTTTTTCTAACACGAGGTGATATATGCAGCTGACCTTAGATATATAGATAATATATATAGCACCAGCATTAATGTAATTACAAGATGCATTATATATACATGATATACCCCTTTCTGGACGGCAATATATATGCTGCATGCATCATGTGAATTGCATGGTGTCATTGGTCCCGGGTATCCTGCGTGCATGCTAGAGACTTAATTATAAATTAATGGGCTGCGCTGGCCACCCACCCATATAAATATATATATATATAAATATATATCTATATATATATATATATATCACTTCGTGGTAATGGAGATCAACATATATTTGGCATCTTTTTCCCATGGAAGACACCTCATGTGTTCGAATAAACTATATGGCATCTGCTACCTATAAGTACTCAACCGGTCCGTGTATATAGGATGAACTTGCATTAGCCATCATATATGTCTGAGTTTTTGTAGCTTTTTGAGGTCCTTTACGTATGTATTTCCAATACTAANATATATAGCACCAGCATTAATGTAATTACAAGATGCATTATATATACATGATATACCCCTTTCTGGACGGCAATATATATGCTGCATGCATCATGTGAATTGCATGCTGTCATTGGTCCCGGGTATCCTGCGTGCATGCTAGAGACTTAATTATAAATTAATGGGCTGCGCTGGCCACCCACCCTTATAAATATATATATATATATAAATATATATATCTATATATATATATATCTATATATATATCACTTCGTGGTAATGGAGATCAACATATATTTGGCATCTTTTTCCCATGGAAGACACCTCATGTGTTCGAATAAACTATATGGCATCTGCTACCTATAAGTACTCAACCGGTCCGTGTATATAGGATGAACTTGCATTAGCCATCATATATGTCTGAGTTTTTGTAGCTTTTTGAGGTCCTTTACGTATGTATTTCCAATACTACTCCTTTTCATTCTTATAATGATTACTACAACAACTGATTAGTCGTTTGTCCGTTTATCATGATCAGCTTCCTCATGATCCATCTCATTGTTGCATGCATGCGGGGGCAAACTTATGAGACTTATAAATATCATTTTCCTTTATATATATATATATATAAAAAGGTACTCTTCATTTCCATTAAAGTTGCACATGTTTATTTATATACGCATATTATATCGAAACTTATAGATATATAGTAAAAGTTGAGGATTTGTTTATTTACTTATGGACAGATCAAGAAAGTGTAAAAAAATAAAATCGAAAGAACGTCTTTATAAACGGACGTACTACTTGCAAGTAGTACTAGTACAACTAATATATATATATATATAGATTATAGTTTTGGGAACTTAATTATAAGGGATTAATCATGCATGCATGGACATTGCAGTACTACTTCAAATCATGTAGGCTAGGAAGAATATTGCGTGACCTTTAATTTGTTACTTGTCCTGTGTTAGAAATTAAGCAATAATTTCCATGCAGTCATCATGATCTTCCTATAACTTGTAAAATTCTTTTGTAAATAAATAAATAAATATATTTTCTACAAGCAATTATTAATGCATGCACGAAACTAATCTAATTAGTTAAACATGATCAGACCAAATTAATTAGGTTTATTTGTCGGCAGAGAAAAAGGATGATATTGGTAATCTTGAGTATATATATATGTTCATCATGAGCTAGCTAGGTCGATCAAAGTCTTCTTAATTAATTAAAGCGAAATACCATATATAGAACAACCATGTCATTGACAGTTATGTCAGTTATACCCATATTCCATATATAATTAATAACATATTAGGCCGTTAGCTGATTGATGATCATGATCAGTCATATACATGATATCAAAGTGATTATAATTAACCTAAAAATTCCTACCCAACTGGGGGACATGGGCGGGCGTTGGAGGTGGGGGGTGCTGGCGACCGCACATCATGATGAGTTTGATTATTAGTAACTGAAAGTTAGGAGATATATGATGAGTTTTTGATAGGGATCAGTACTGGTATCTGACCCCATATATTAAAATATATATATATATATATATATACATGATCTGACCAGCTTATTTGTGATATTACTTTTCTGATCAGATCAATATATATATATATATTTATGCAAGTTGACCAATTGATCAGACCTAGACTAGGTATATATATACTTGTTCTTGTGAATCAAATTAATATAAAGCCACTCATGAGTCACGTATATAATGGCGGCCTTCACGTTTTAGTGTGTGAGAGAGAGAGAGAGAGAGAGAGAGAGGAGGCGGAACACACTACAAGAAAAAGGGGCAAAAATTTAGCCGGAATTACTCATTTTCGGCGAAATTTGGTAGTATTTGTGGCGATATGTGTCATCGGAAATAGATGAATTTCTTGTAGTGACAAGCAAAACTAAAGCAAAATATTCGATGATCAACTCCAGCTAATGGGAAAAAAAAGATGCATCATGAAGCTGTACGATAATTTGGACCACATTTTATTCTCTTATATAGAGCATTCACAATGGCTCACGTAAAGTAAATTTTCTATAAAATATAAAGAAAGTTGATTAAAAGACTATTCCAATAGATTTTGTATTTTGATCTTTATTTTACATTTTGTTATAGTAATTCTCTAGATGTAGAGAATATTGTTCACAACTCTAAAACATTTTAAATTATTTTCTCTCCTCTTTAGACATTTTTCTCCACTGCTTTTTTCTACGCTGCTTTTGTTTACACCTTTTCTCACCCTAGTTTCATATTGGGAAGGATTCACCCTTTCATCCATTCTCACTTATCTATACGACATATGCTTGTAAAAAATACATATATGAAATATTACATAATTATATAACATTGTATATGAAGAGATATTGCAAATTCATTGGTAGTTAAAAGAAATATTTGAAATGAATAAAAATATTAAAAAAATAATAGTTAAATGATATAGAGAAAAAATAGATAAGTTAATGTATGACCTATTATAAAAATCAGTATGTAAAATAGAAAAAGTGAGTTTTGGTGATATATTTTGAAGGATAAGATAAACGAACCACTATGAATGCTCTTAAATGATAGATAGATGAAAAAGTACTTTTATTGCTTGTCTTGGTGAAAAAGTACTTTTATTGCTCATCTCGATGAAAAAGTACTTTTATTGATTATCTTGGTGAAAAACTAGGTAGTTACAACCATCCCGAGCAGATGCTATATATGGTGAAAAGAAATCAAAAGGATAGAGTACTTTGCAGAGAATACACTAAAAAAGACACACCATTATTATCAATACAAGATATATATACAATAGCAACAAGTATAAGATCCCATGATTATTGGGATTGTAATTACATCAAGTGAGGAAAAATTGTAGCTAATCCATAGAGGAAAATCAGTGACATTATTAGAGTGATTTGAGAGTCCATCTTGTATGACAACTGAGCTGCTTTCCTTCAAGAGAGTCTTGCCTTGTGTATCATTACAAATTGATTTGGTAAGTGGATCAGAACCTGGCCTGGTATCGTAAGTGTAGCTGAAGCTAGCTATCAACTGGTGAAGTTATCTTAACATTCCTCTTAAGCTAATGGGTGGATGACATACCTTTGTCGCACCATAAGGTTGATGGAAGTGTGAGAGGGACCTGCAGTTCCTTGAATAACATCCCGAGCTAAAACAACTCAGCAGAACACAATGCTAGTGAGCGATACTTTGCCCCAGTGCTGAACTTGGACACAATAGGTTGTTTCTTAGCACTCCAGCCAATGAGACATGGTCCAAAGTAGATGGCATAGCGAGTAGTGGATCTCCTGTCATCCAGGCTTCCTACCCAATTCGAGTCATTGTAAGCATTTAATTGAGCAGAGCCTTTGCCAAAGTGCAGTCCATGATTGATAGAGCCCTTTAAATAATGAATAACTCGCTGTTGTCCAATGTGTGATGGTGGGGTTGTGCATGAACTGACACATTTGGTTGACAGAAAATGAGATATTTGGCCTGGTCAAGGTACTGCAGTATTGCAAGGCTCCCATTAGTTGTCGAGACTCAGACACATTATCAATTGGATCACCATGATCATGTTGAGATAATTGTGAGCTAGCAGGAAGTGGTGTTTTGGTTGGTTTAGTTCCAGTCATTTTGGCTTTATCAAGTAACTTAGTTACATACTTGGATTGAGATAAAAACAGCCCATGACTTGTGTGTTGCACCTGTATGCCCAAGAAGAAATGCAAGGTTCCGAGGTCTCTCATGCAAAATATGGTTTTCAAGCAAGCTATGAGATTTATGATGAAAAACATACTATTTCTAGTAACTATAATATCATCAACATTAATTAAAAAAAAATTGGATGTATGTTATTCTTATGAAGGATGAAGAGTGAGTAGTTCACCTTGGATTCCTCAAACCCGGGACTCAAGAGAGTGTATGCAAGCTTGTTGAACTAGGTTCTAGGGTTTGCTTGAGGCCATAAATTGATTTTTGAAGCTTGCATACATGATGAGGAAAATGAGGGTCTTGAAAACATTGAGGTTGTTCCATATACACCCCATTTTCCAAGGTTTCATAAAGAAATGCATTTGAGAGATCCAGTTGTCTCATAAGCTAGTTGAAATTTACTGCCATGACAATGAGAGTTCGAATTGTGGAGGATTTAACCACTGGACTAAAGTTTTCTGTGTAGTCAATCCTAATGTGTTGTTCAAAACCCTTGGCTACCAACCTAACTTTAAATTTGTCCAGGGTGCCATTAGCTTTTTGCTTGACCTTAAAAACCCACTTGGTGGTGATGACATTTTTTTGAGATTGTCTTGGGCATAAAGTCCACGTCTGGTTGTTTTGGAAAGCTTCAAACTCTTCACTCATGGCCTGGCGTCATTTAGAGGATTTCATGACTTGAGAGTATTACAAAGGGGTAGGTGGCAATTCAATGAAGTATGAAACAACATCATCAAGGGATGCTTGGTTGAGGAAAACAATTTGTCATCTGGGAATGACTTGGGTCTTCGAGAACCATCTTGTGATCTGGTTGTCATGGGATGGGTGGAAAGACTTGGTGATTCAGATGGGTGAGATGGGGAATCACTGGTTGGTTCATTTTTTGAAATTAGAGATGTGGACTCATGTGGAGTATTTGAAAGCCTCTGTCCATGATCTGAAGTGACTAAATGAGTGTAATAAGTTGAGGTTGGGATAAAAGATCCAACCATATACTGAGTTGTATTCTCAGATGATGCTTCACTAGGTTGCAAATGGTTAGTTGTAGGAATGACATAAATAGGTACAAAAATTGAAGTAACACTTATTCCAGGAGAGGGATTCATCTACAAGGAAGTCGATGTTGTTGTTGAGGAACTAGGTAAATATGGTATCCAATCTTGAGTAGGGAAGGTTTCTCATCAAAGATGACATTTTTGCTATTTTCTTAGAAGTTGGATCATAGTATTTGTAGCCACAGTAGTTTGAACAATAACCCAAAAAAATGCACTTTTTGGACCGATACCTAAGCTTTGGTTTTATTGGTTGACTTAGATAGGTGGATTAGATACAAGCCATCTTGACCCTTATAAAAGTATCAGCCCTTTGAGGCTGTCCTTCACACAAAAATAAGAATAAATTAGTTTGAACCAACACTTGTTATCAGTACAAAACTTTTACATAGAAATGAGATTGGCTGTAGTAGTAGGATAATGGAGAATATTGTTCATTTTGGATGAGTTTTTGGAATGAAAGAGTGTAGAAGAGCCTGTATTTGATATTAGAAAACCTGTACCATTTTCCATAGCCACTTCTTCTTCACCTCTGAAGGGCTTTGGAAGTGTCAAAATTTTCAAAGCAGCTGTCACGTGGTTATTAGCACCAGTGTCAACATACCATAGTTGTTTTCTTAGGTTGGTTAGCAGTAGTGTTTGTTTTTGCAGCCATGTTAGCTAGTTAAGCAGGTGGATACCTCCCTTGATATGAAAAGTTAATCCCTTGGAAGCAGTTCGAGGCTTCGTAACTTCAATAGTTGATAGCTCCAGTTGCACTTACCATTCTAGTCCAATTTTGCTACAAATTTGATAGGATGCTCTGCTATGGTTTGAATGACTCGAGTTGTTGCTTTTTGAACTCATTGAAATATGATAACCATTTGGTTTCTTAGGTTGCTAATAGTTTCTTTGTTAGTTAGAGAGCTTTCCCTTGTAGTTGTTGGAATTGGAAAACATAAGCTTGTTTGTATAAAGGGAAAAGTTGCCAAAATCTAAGGGCTGAGGTTGTTGTTGGTGATTACCAAGGAGAATCTCATAGTTGAGAAGTTCTACTTGGAAGTCTTTAAAAGAGATTGTTGACTCAAGTGTCGCAAACTAGGAGGAGGTAATAAAGGATGCATAAGTAGAGCTGAGACCACCAAGAATGTAGGAGATGAGATCATCATCCTCCACAGACTTTCTTACTAATGTAAGTTAATCATCAAAGGTCTTGGCTTGCGTGAGATACTCAGAACAAGAGTGCGATCCTTGGTTTAAGGATTGAAGCTGATGTTTCATATATGCTATCATAGACTTAGATTGTGAGGCAAAATGTGCAGCTAAAGAATCCCACACTTGTTTGGAGGTGTTCAAACCATATACTGAGGATAATACACTCTTAGAAAGAGTGGTATTGAACCAGCTTAGAAGGTATTGGTCATTCTTTTGCCAAAGAGAGTAGTTAGGATTCACAACTGTGGTGGCTTTTCCTAATTCATCAATCAAAAATTTGGGAGCGCTTGGCTCACTGCCATAAAAAATTCCCATCAATTGGCAGCTTCTAAGAACTGGTAAGAATTGAGACACTCAGTTCAGGCAATTGGTGTTGTCTAGTTTGACAGAAATGAGGTGAGTGATGCTGGGTACGTTTAGGGTGTTGTTGGATGTATTTGAAGAAGAGGCCATGGTGCTAGTATGTAGGATCAAAGGGTTTCCCAAAAGCGGCTCTGGTACTATGAAAAGAAATAACAAGGATGGAGTACTAATTGTCAAGATATTTTGATTAAAATACCTGTTTAAAGTGAGTTAATTTGAGGTTGAATTGTTTTATAATTGAGATTAAATGTTATATGTTAAGGAAATGGGCCTTGTTTCATGAATTGTAATTTTAGAAGATATATTTGATATTTACCTACCTTTTCATGGGCTAACAGTTTTGTTTAACATGTAGGTACTAAGGCTCAGCTCTATACTTAAGCCCAACCTTACCTTGAAGCTCAAACCAACTACTCGGCCAAGCCTTATTGAAAGGCCCATTCCACTATCTTGCTTAAACCTACGCTGCATCTACCGAAAGGGAGAAGTTGAAGGGTTACAAAGGAAATTTCGAGAAAGAGGATTTCTTCTAGAGGGTAGAATCGAGATAAGGAGAGACAACAGTTAAAAGAAAGAGAAAGAGAGATGAAGGGAAGAGGGAATAAAAGGGGCTGAGGAAACCCTAACCATGTACCCCTAGTGCTTACTTTCTTAACAATTTCAGTCTTGCTCTAAAGCTTTAAAACTGCTTTTGTGTTACTTGCTTTTCTATCAACCCACTTTTCGAGAATTAAAGTGCATATCTAGGTTTTTCATATTAACATGAATTAATGTTTCTAGAGTAATTACGACCTCTCATTTTTTATGACAAATCACAAATTCATCCTACATTTTGTATAAACTCAGTGCACATAGTCCATTCTATTTTCTCAGTAAATTACACCAAACTCACTCAACAAAGAAAAATCTATTTGTCTATATTCTTTTTCTGTTACTCTGCATTTGAACTTTTGCTTGATTGATTATGTTGATATAGTTGTCCCTATGGAAATGACCTTGGAAGCTCCCTTTGCATTTTAAATCTGCTTTTATACTTGGAAGCATCATTTGGTGAGTATCAAGTACTTTGCAGAGAATACACTAAAAAGACACACTACTATTATCAATACGATATAAGATATATATATACAGTAGCATCAATGATTAAATCCTATAATTATTGAGATTCTAATTACAGCAAGTGATGAGAAATTGTATCTAATCTATGGAGGAAAATTAGTATAGTATTAGAGTGATATGAGAGTCCATCTTGTATGATAGTTGTGTTGCTTTCTTTCAAGAGAGTCCTGCCTTCTATATCATTGCAATCTGATTTGGTAAGTGTATCATAACCTAGACTGGTATGGTAAGTGCAGCTGGAGCTATCAGCTGCTGAAGTTACTATCTTAACATATGGGTGGGTTAGATATATCTTCTATATCTCTTATATAAGAAAATAGTTTTTGTCATTTGATTTTGTTTTTGTTTTATTTTGTCAAAAGAAGTGGGACACATGCAGACTTCCTCATGTGACTACAATAGTACCACACAAACTATGATGCCTAGCTACACGACTTTGATTAATACCAAATTGGCCAGGAGATAATTTACGTTAATTGCATAATATTGTATTATTATAAACAACTATATATACATGTCATAAAGCCAAACAATATTATACATATATAAATGGTTTTTTTCTTCATTAGGTTCTTGTCACTCAATACGAACCATGTCAACTGAAATCAATTCAAATATAATTCAAGATGTCAGCCACAATATTATACATGACTTGATATATATAATATGTTAGATTGTAAAGATATTTTTATAGTAAAATATATCTAACATATTATAGTGGCTTGTAAAGATACTTTTATGGTACAGTAGATCTAACGTATTATAGTAGTTTAAGCCTATAATCCAAAATAACTAGTCAATAATATAATTAGAACTCTATTGAAACATTATAAAGAGCAAAAACTTTTTATTTTCAAGTAATGTGGGATCATATAGACCATCTACCCTTATCACTTATCAGAAGTGGGTGATATATATCATAATCTCTCTTCATTTTTTGGTTGGGATAGACTTTGATGTCATTTGTAATTCTCCAATAGAAGGGCTAAAGGTACATGCATGGCTTATACTCCAAAAAGTTAGATAATGATATAATTAGAGTATCATCAAAACATTATAAAGAGTAAGAATTTCTCATTTCCAAACAATATGGGTCACCATCTATCATTGTCACTTATCCATTCAAACGGGGTATACAACTTCTCATGATGCCAAAAAATTGAAGGCCGTAAAACGTGACATGTACAGAAGATCTGATCCGTCGTCAGCTTTAACTGGCCGGCCGGGGACCTAAATTTGGTATAATGGTTGGCAAGTCTTCTACTTTAATTCCAACGATCTAGGCATGCACGACATTGCTTAAAGTATAGCCATATATATAAAGGACCACGTACGTAAGTGATGATGGAGAAGTATTTAATAAAGCTGTGGGCAATCTCATCCACCGATCTACGTTTATGCCCGCATCCTTCCAACCATCGCCAGACTTTCCTCTTCTTCTTCTTCTTCTCTCTCTCTCTCTCTCTCTCTCTCTCTCTCTCTCTATTTTTGAAAATATTTTTTGGAGACAGGCAAGTTAATTGCATCATTAATTATTTTGGACGTTACAGTTGGTCAATAAACTATGCAGTACTAGGGGTTAGTCTTCCCCATTGATCATAATCTTGAATCCCCATCTTCGTCATGCTACGTACGAATATAGATTTATATATATATATATATATTTAGGTAGGCAAATTGATGGCATTTCTTTTGAAGGATGCGTTCATTTGATATATCATATTCACTTTCATTTCGTAAGTATTTTTTGAATCATTTAATTTCTCACTTTATTATAATTTGTTTTTATCCAACAATGAAATTAGAAGCTGATCGATTCATACTTCACAAGAATCTTTGAGCTGGTCCATATTATATATCTATAACAAGCAGTACTGCTGCTAAGAATTCTCTTTCGATAGATTTCCATTAATTGGGAACTTCAACCAGCATTCGCCCCTGCATGCATGCATGCCCCCATCCCTGCATGCTCAGAGAATTAGATCAATATATATCAACTGCTCCCCCTTCCAAACTCTCCCCATATATAGCCTTTTAATCATTAAGATAAGTTTGCAACAGAAAAAACTTCTATTTTTTTGTTTTCTGAAATATAAATTCTATAATAATTAATGGTGTCATGATTTGCAACAAAAATGGATATAAGCAACCCTTACAGTACCTTTGATAATAATAAAAAAGTTCATAATTCTACCTACGTGTTTAATAAAACATTATTGATGCAGCCATGCAACCTGACCATTGTTAGATTACTGCATAGAAGAGAAAGTTAAAAGTACTATTTCTCTTTTTTGTTTATAGCTGTTTGACTCTTGTATATATAAACATGCTTTTTTCTTTTAGAGGGGAATGGACACATGATCAGAAGTTTAATTAATTGTATACTCCCCAACTTTCTTAGAGTAATCAAAGGAAACATGAAGACACAGAGAACGTGGACGTGTTTGACTTGCATGGTTTATATCATAATAAAACCCAAACACGGGGTAGGCGCACAGCTTAGTGATTGCCTCTTTCACAGCATTCATGATCGCAAGGGTATCCTTTTTCCTTGGATGTGGGGGCTGATAGATGACAAGCTAATTAGCCATTGCTTTTAATTGTCTCTGTGTGTGTCTCTGAGAGAGAGAGAGAGAGAGAGAGAGAGAGAGAGAGAGAGAGAGAGAGAGAGAGAGATTTGTTCCATTCTCTGCATTGTCCACGTACGTTGTGCAAGCTAGTCTACCCCACCAGTAATGAACAACATCTCACATGGAGCTCATCGGGATCCCTACCAAACTGAACTCATGAAGTATTTGATTTCAAAAATTTTCTGAACCATAAACTAAAATTATATCATAAATCGATCTTTTTGTGCTTAGGGTCCATTTTGCCTACATTCGTTCAGTCTTTAATAATTTCTTTCCCCTTTGCCATGAAATCAACTCCTCCTCCTCCTCCCCTTTCCTCTCTGGTAATGACAGTTGAAACTTGGAAAATATTTAGCAGTTTTTTTTGTGGTGGTGATACATATTTTTGTTTTTGAGTTTTCACCAAATTATAATGCTCTGGCATGCATGCATGTTAGTGGAGGGGGTGTTAGTGTTAACCATACTAAACACAAAAGCTAGCTAAACCAACTCCATAGCACGTGCTTTGTGTCTTGTATTTTGGTTCCTGGCCGGAAATGCAAGGTGGTGTTAGTGGTGCATAGATTTTAGTGTATGTGTTGTCGCCTTTGTTGCTTCCTGGAAGCTTGACTTTACACCAGTACGTGGGCCCTTCTCTTCTGCAATCAAATATCCAGTTGTTTGCAATCAACACTATCCTGTTTAAATCGCCAAAACATCCCCTAATTTATAGATAATACAATAATCTACACCCTTTTTCCTTGGTGATATCATGCAGATCAGTACCAGTTGCAATATTCATTGCATACTGCAGAATTACACGAGAAGAATCACAAACAATTCACAGACACAGAATAAGAGAGGACGATTCGAGCGAGGCCCACCTATTCCTAGCAGGTGTAGTGATTCCAAATCAAAATGGATCGACCACAATTTTGAGAGAATTCGGTCCAAAAAATTGTAGACGAATCCTTCTAAAAGCTACACATAGTTAATGTTCAATCTTAAAATAATAATCAGTGGCATTAACTAATTACATACAAACAACCATACGCTTTTATTAGTCTTTTTCTATCAAATATAAAAATTCATAGTTCGTATCTCAACTTGCATACTTTTCCCAAGAATCCATCAGTTCTTATTTTTTGACACTGTAGAAATACAGAATTTTTTAACATGCGTGAAAAAGTACTATAACTGTAAAGAAATTTTACGAAAGTAAATTTATAAATTGATATGGTTTCGTATGATACGTTATATCTATTTTATAATAAAAATAATTTTATAATCTAATATATCACATCAAACTAGATCAATTCATGAATTTACTTTTATGAAATCTTCTTGTGACTAAGGTATTTCTATATATATATATATGTATATGTGTGAAATATAGCTGGCTTCATCAACTTCTCTCCCATTCTTTTGCTGCTGCAGTCCATGTGATTTAAAATTTGGCTAGTGGGCATAAAACTGTCATTCCATCATTCTTGGGGAAAGATTTCTTAAGTATTCTTAATTCCCATCACGTGTCAAAATGAACGACTAGTACTTTTTGTGATATATGATTTCTTTCACCTACAACTTTCTTGAGTTTTTCCAATCCAATATTTAATATTTGTCAGGAAATTAAAGAGTTCTATATTCCCTTTTCTTCAAGCTTTCAAGTCTCGAGATTCAGTACTGCATTCTCTCTCTATATATTGTTTTCTTTTTGCTCAGAACCTGGAACGAACGGAAAGAATATCATTAAAGAGAAGATCAGAGTGATGTTGATGAACATTCACTATTCATAAAAATTATTTATCTAAAACACTTTTTGGTAATGTGGAATAAATTAGTAAAGAGATAATCATCAACAAATCATCAGATATGGGCCACAGAAGGAAGAAGTCGGTGAGAATCACTTAAGCGCAAGACGTCGGCGAATTCGAAACGGGTCAAAATCAAACACATAAACACAGGCATGCAGAGAGATAGAGAGAGATACATACACCATATATATGGCCGTGAATCTATTTTCACACGTATGGTTGTGATTGCGTTGCATCAAAGAACAGCCCCCAAGCTAGCTTGGCAGGCACTTTACAAAGAAGAAGATGAGAGTTATAATATATATCTTGAGAGGGTTTTGCTCAAAGTGTCCCTTCCTCTAAAGAAACCTCCTATTGGTCCACACCACATGGCATCCATATAAGTAGAGCCCTCCTCGGTTAATTTACCATGGTTGTCTGGTCCATATTTGGTTTTTGAAATGATAACACCATATATTTTCACTCAAATCTATCCCTGCAGTACTACTTCACAGCCTTGTCCACATATCTGTCATTCACAACTCCACATGTACAGATCATGATGGAGTTCCCACCACCACCACCACCAATAACACTACCCACAAGCACCATTTCCATTTTCTTTTGCTCTCTCTCTCTCTCTTCGGGAACGATCCTCTGCAACTGCATTACAGAAAGTCTCTCATGTATGCCACTGGCACAGCTTGTGTTCTTATATCATCTGCTCCTTGTTTACCTTTTCTGTTCAAACCCAATAGAAAGTTCCAGTTTCACCCTTTGACAACATTTCTATCCAATCCTTAATTTCGCACTAACTGCATATATATATATATATGTATATGTATATGCTTCCTGCATTTATAGTCCTTCCAAATATGTCACGAGCATAGTAAGAAAAAGAAGAAGAAAAAAGGCGAAAAGAAGTCTTTAACCCGTGTCACCAACTTCGCTATTTATAACCGTTCCCGGAGGATCACTTACCTCTGCCGATTTTTTTAACAGTCTGTACTGTAGTGTAGCCTTGGAGGAATTTCAAAAACACATGTCGCTTTCCTGCTCAAAAAACTTCTTCAACAGGTTCTGTTTGGAGGAGTTTCATATGGAGAGTGCTGTTCGTAGCAGCTTCTTCTCCAGTGATCTCTTGCCATCACTTGGAGCTAGAATCAACCAGGCAACTACACTTCGAAGATGCATAGTTTCGCCTTTCAGTCCCCGTTATAGGTGATGATCTATTGCCGCAGTTCTTTCTAATACTTCTTTGTATAATCAGACTGCTGCTTCTCATGGTGTCGTTCTGTTCCTCACATTCAGGGCTTGGCAGATGTTACTTGTTGTTTTAGTCATTTACTCGGCCTGGATTTGCCCATTCGAGTTTGCATTTCTGCCTTACAAGCAAAACGCACTCTTCATCTTTGACAACATTGTCAATGGCTTCTTTGCCATTGACATCATTCTCACCTTCTTTGTTGCATATCTCGACAACCAATCTTATCTTCTTGTCGATGACCCGAAGAAAATTGCAGTCAGGTGAATAATCAATCTTTTGCAGCTTTTTGGTCGTAAAACTCCTTTCCATTAGTTTACATGAATCAGCAATTGATCTGTCTTTCTCTAAGAGAAATCATTCAACTTTCATCATATATATGATCCTTATCCAACTTTCAGGTACATATCTACCTGGTTTATCTTCGATGTCTGTTCCACGGCACCATTTCAGTCTATCAGCCTCCTGTTTACAAACAAAAGCGGCGAACTTGGGTTTACACTACTCAACATGCTCAGACTCTGGCGTCTAAGACGAGTCAGCTCCCTGTTTGCAAGGTCCATCCCCATATCCTATCTTATACCTTTTGGTTTTCTTCAAATTCTCCAATTATACTAACCAGCAAGTTTCCTTTCCTTAGACTTGAGAAGGACATCCGCTTCAATTATTTCTGGACTCGGTGCATAAAGCTCATTTCTGTAAGCCACTTGAAACAGATAATATCTTCCTTTCCAAGTCATCTAATAAAATCTTGATTACTCAACCATTCTGGTGGATCTCAGGTGACCCTGTTCGCTGTGCACTTTGCTGGATGCGTAAATTATCTGATTGCAGACAGATACCCTGATCCAAAAAGAACCTGGATTGGTGCAGTAAACCCAAATTTCAAAGAAGATGGTGTTTGGGACCGATATGTAACTGCTATTTACTGGTCTATCACGACATTGACAACTACGGGATACGGGGATTTGCATGCTGAAAACACCAGAGAGATGATGTTCGATATCTTTTACATGCTGTTCAACTTGGGTTTGACATCTTACCTCATTGGCAACATGACAAACCTTGTTGTTCACTGGACAAGCCGCACTAGAAACTTCGTATGTTGTCTTTACTTACTACTGATATTACTCGTTACTTTCCTCTAATTGATTTTTCACAAACACCTCTACTAAAATCCTGTCTACCCCACAATTTGATTTTTCACAAGAAGTTGCACGACATTACCCCTTCTAGTTCAGTTGCTGACATTGGAATGCATTTATTCATTGCATATTTTGTATGCATGCTGAGGAATTGTATTATTTGAAAGATGTAGTATTGGGGCTGGGAGTGCTAATCTCAAGAAGCTTGCTTTGGTTTTACAGAGAGATTCAGTGAGAGCTGCCTCAGAATTTGCAGCACGAAATCACTTGCCTCCAAGCATACAGGATCAGATGCTTTCACACATATGTCTCAAGTTCAAAACAGAAGGATTGAATCAACAAGAGACCGTAAATGGTCTACCAAAGGCTATTCGTTCAAGCATCGCACACCATCTCTTCTTCCCCATCGTTGAAAAAGTCTCTCTCTTTCAAGGGGTTTCTCATGACTTTCTTTTTCAACTGGTAATACTTCACATGATTCATTAGACAGGAGAGTAAGCCCCGTTTGGATAGTGAAAGTATTTCATCTCATCTCATTAATACAACTTTTTCAAATTCGCACACAAAATATAATAAACAATTCAATTTTCTCAAATCTCTAAACAATAATAATATTATTATAATATTTTATTTAACTTTCATTTAAAACAATCTCGTCTCATCTCTCTATCCAAGCCGCACTAAATCATTGTTTTTCCTCTACCTTCCTTTACTCTATCACATCTTAAATCTTATGGATAATGGCCAGGAACCCAGAGGTTAATCCATGGTTTAGGGTTTCTTAGATGGCAAATTTATCCTAATTTCACAAGATACTAATTCAATGTTCTGTTTCAAAAAAGGTTTCAGAAATGGAGGCGGAGTATTTTCCACCCAAGGAAGATGTGATTCTGCAGAATGAGGCTTCAACAGATCTTTATATACTTGTCTCAGGCGTGGTGGTAAGCTTAGTTTTTTCATATTGCAGCATACCAAACTTTCCACACAAATGGTACTAACATAGAGTTGGTTTGGAAATTATTGGTGGTTGCAGAAATTCGTTTGCCATAGTGATGGGCGTGATAAAGTAGGTCATGTAATCTTAACCATTCAAACACACTCCATACTGAAAAGTAAATCTAATCACATACCAACATACACCATGCACTTGCAGGATCTTGGAAAGGCAGTTGCAGGAGATTCGTTTGGAGAGTTTGGAGTCTTATGTTATCGGCCGCAGCCTTTCTCAGTTCGG
>QEOT01122508.1:0-20884 GCA_003123785.1 Pterocarya stenoptera | reverse complement strand
CCCATATCCAAATATCCCTGCATAGGCACAAGCTCTGCATATCTTTGCAGAGAAAAATGGGTGCTTGTTTTTCTTGCAGATCGACAGCAGCGTTCAAGAGCATAAGAGTGGTTCACTTTAATGGTTTTGTGGAGGACTTCGAAAACCCAGTTTCAGTTAGCCAAGTCACTGGAAAGCCTCCAAAGCACTTCGTATGCACCCCAGCCCAGCTTCTATCCACTGCCACTGCCACTGCCTCCAACCTTCTAAAACCTGATGCCCAACTTGAACCAGGCAAACTCTATTTCTTGCTACCATACTCAACGTTACAAGCTGAGATTTCCCCACTAGACCTGGCCTCCATAGCCAAGAGGCTAACCAGGGTAGCAAAAACTAACCGGTCCCAGGCTAAGTCTTCCAGAGCTAGTCCCTCGATAAGTCCATACGGCTCGAGCCATGTACTGAATTCACCATCTAGAAGTCCTAACCGGTTTGGGGATCCAGAGGCGAGCATGGTAGCACTTGGTGCTGCACAAAGGTCCCCTAGAGCGCGGTCTTGGAAGCCAATATTGGACCCCATTAGAGAGAAGTCGTTCAACCGTAGAAGTGAGTCAGATTTGCAAGAAAAGCATTCAGATACAGGGAAATAATATATCAGTTGAATTAAGGGGTAGGCTTGTATTATTGCGTAAGAGATTCAAAATGGAAGTAGTTTTTCAGTGATGTAATTGGAAAAATGAAGTTGTATCTCAGTTTGAGATTTAGCTTGACTGATCTTAAAAATCGCATATCACCATAAATTGGGATTTAAGCTCATTTAGTTCTCAGAGATTTTAATTCATCAATGGAGGAGTAAAGGGAATATAACATCACTCGAAGTCGAAGGACAGACAGATCATTCTTGTAAAGGATCTCATCTGATTTGTCGTGTAGTCCTTTATAATATTTAGCAAGGTCTTGTGGTATTTCAATTGCAGCTATATAATTTCTCTGAACTAATCCTTTAGTTATAATCAGGTACAAGTGAGGCAGATATCTTGATATTCACGAGGCATATAAAATTCTGTGGATTTTCTACACAGAGCTTAAGAGCAGCAACTTGTTCTGAGCTTTTCTTTACCCCCACCCCCCCCGCCCAATATTTCTAGTGAAACACGTGAGGTTTTGTTATTTCCGGATTTGGTTTGCGTCATGTTAAAAAACTTACTGGACATCTCCTGATTAAAAAAGGAATGGACAAGATCGAAAGAGAGAACCTATTCATTTTTTCATTAAAAACAATCTTATTCATTAACTTTTTAAATGGAGATATCCAATTAATTTTTAATAAAAACATAAATGAAATCCGTTATTTATATAGGTGTGTGGTCCCGTTTGGATTCAGAAATAAGTTGAGATAGTTTTAGATGAATTGAATAAAATATTATAGGAATATTATTTTTAATATTATTATTATTTTAGAATTTAAAAAAATTGAATTATTTATTTTATTTTGTGTAAAAATTTAAAAAAATTATAATAATAAGTTGATGTGAGTTTCAAATCCAAACAAAGAGAAATTTGATGTAATCCAAAAAAGGGCTTAAGAATTCTGATAAATCCATTATACTAACAGTAGCTTGCAAGTAACTAATTTGATGCAATCGGAACAGTCATAGGGGCACGATTATGGGCCCTGGTGGGACACGCTTCTGAATAGGTGAGCAATCCCACCCATTTTCCTTGCTATGAGACACAGTAAAATGCTTAGGAACCCAACTTTTCCCAATTGAGCCTCGAATCAATCTTTATATCAGTTTATACACTGCATATCATAATTTTTTTTATTTTATTTTATTTGTTTTTTTTATTAAATGTGTATTATATAGATGATGAATAAAAAAATATAAATATTTCAAGAAGACTAAAATAAAAAAAAAATTGAAAAAAAATTAAAAAAAATAAAAAATAGTTTGGTGTGTGATGTGTAGGCTGATGCAAAGCAATACTGCTCCCAGTCTTTGCTCAGGATGCACTGGCTCACCTCACTCCACACCACAGCTGATTCACTTGGCCACAATTCCTATTGGCAGAAAGACAATCTCAAATCATGCTCAGGTACACACAAAGACTCACTTGCAAATGTACATGAAATTTAGCATGCATCTTTGCGTACACATCCCTGACATGTATATCTTAACTAGAAGACAAAACAACTACGTGCCTAACTAAATTAAATATTCTTAATTTAGGGATCACAAATCTCTTTTCGTAGAAAAATTATTTTTCAAGTTATCACTTATATTTGAAAGCATCAAATAAAGAAATAGACACGTAAAATAAATTTTATAATATTATTATTTGTTTAGACTTTTTAGACAATTCTATAAATGTTCAATAAAATATTTATTAAATGTTTTATTTTGCAATCATAATTATTATTTTTATTCTATTGTAACATAACTAGTCTTCTTTGACGAAAGCAAGGAATTGGTTATGGCAAATTTGCAATGGAAAATGATATACTTACAACTCTTTTTTATAACTGTTGTACAATCATATGTTAAACATAATAACTTATAAAAATAACATCATTTTACATAAATACTTTCAATTTAAGACATGATTATATAAAAATTATAAAAAAAAATTGTAAATATATCATTACTCATTGACAATTGGGGAAAATGTCATAGAGTAAATCTAACACTTGCAAGCATTTTGCTGCTTTGCAAGTTCACTTCTTAGATCTACGGCTACCTTCCTTTCTTATCCTTCTTCTTTTTATTTAAAATCATAAAGTTGAAATAGGAAGTTGAAGAAAGAATCTTCAGGTATTCATGCCTCGCATCAAGCTCCAATTCTGATAGAAAAAGGGATTAAAAAAAGAGAAAAGTTCCAAAACCGATTAGAAAGGCCTGCCTCTTAACCTGAGCAAATCATACTTTATTATATTTATGGGGTCGAATAAATATCTCCCTGAATGTATCCTCCAGTTACCTTTAAATAGATAAATGATTATTATTGGAGAAGTAAAATGGCGATCCACGCGTGATCTCCATAGACTTCCACAGGAGAAATAATGGAAAATTCATAAGAGTTTGGAACGTCACATTATTCGAATTTGGATACATATGCCCTACATCGAGATCAAGTCTTTGTCGTTGCTCCTACCGAGTCAAGTCTTCTTTTTAGTGCGGAATTTTTTTTTTCACTACACACATCACACTTATTTTTAAATATTATTTTTGTTTTGAAAATTAAAAAAAATAATATTATATTTTGTGGTTTACTTGTGAGTTTGAAAAAATTATGATGATTAAATGAAAATATTTAAAATTTAAAATATTTTATATTCAAGTAATGGTTGAAAAAAAAAATGAGAATAATGAAGTACTGTTGCCAAACGATTCAATGTAATGATGCCTTGACTGATTCAAACCCCCTTTTGCCATTCACTCAATATACGTTCCATTGAATCAGAAATATCATAGATTGGAAAAAAAATTGTAACTGTTATCATTGTAACTTACAAAGAAACTTACTTTCTCTACGTGTAAATTATTGTTATATTGAAAATTATAAAATTTAAATTTTAAAAGAAAACTAAAAAAATAAATTTTGTAAGTAAAATTATAAGAAAAAATATAAGTACATGTATCACTACTATTTCTTCAATATAAGAGATCAGAAGGTTTTCCAAACCAAAATATCACATTATCTGACAAGTTTTTATTGTTTTCTAATAGAGTTCTTTACTTATCATTTTGACATACTATATACCATATATAATTTTTTAATTTTTAAAAATCTATTTTGATTTTATTTTTTTTAAATTAATTAAATTTTTCTACTCATCATCTATATATCACATATTTAATAAGAGAAAAAAATAAAAAATTATATATAATGTGTAATATGTAAAAATAATGAGTATAATGTTTCTTTTACACATTGACTCGTAAACTAGAAAAATTAGAACTGAATCCTCTTCACACGCAACGGTTTCACAACGGAAACTCAGTCAAAGGGAGCTGTACATACTGCCGTAACCCTTTTCATACGGTTTGGGTGAAAGAAAACTCGTCACTGTCAAACTGAAGGATTTGGCTTGAAAAAGGTTACCGAGCAAGTCAAGGAGAACAAAATCTTCCCATATCCAAATATCCCTGCATAGGCACAAGCTCTGCATATCTTTGCAGAGAAAAATGGGTGCTTGTTTTTCTTGCAGATCGACAGCAGCGTTCAAGAGCATAAGAGTGGTTCACTTTAATGGTTTTGTGGAGGACTTCGAAAACCCAGTTTCAGTTAGCCAAGTCACTGGAAAGCCTCCAAAGCACTTCGTATGCACCCCAGCCCAGCTTCTATCCACTGCCACTGCCACTGCCTCCAACCTTCTAAAACCTGATGCCCAACTTGAACCAGGCAAACTCTATTTCTTGCTACCATACTCAACGTTACAAGCTGAGATTTCCCCACTAGACCTGGCCTCCATAGCCAAGAGGCTAACCAGGGTAGCAAAAACTAACCGGTCCCAGGCTAAGTCTTCCAGAGCTAGTCCCTCGATAAGTCCATACGGCTCGAGCCCTGTACTGAATTCACCATCCAGAAGTCCTAACCGGTTTGGGGATCCAGAGGCGAGCATGGTAGCACTTGGTGCTGCACAAAGGTCCCCTAGAGCGCGGTCTTGGAAGCCAATATTGGACCCCATTAGAGAGAGGTCGTTCAACCGTAGAAGTGAGTCAGATTTGCAAGAAAAGCATTCAGATACAGGGAAATAATATATCAGCTGAATTAAGAGGTAGGGTTGTATTATTGTGTAAGAGATTCAAAATGGAAGTGGTTTTTCAGTGATGTAATTGGAAAAATGAAGTTGTATCTCAGTTTGAGATTTAGCTTGACATATCTTAAAAATCGCATATCACCATAAATTGGGATTTAAGCTCATTTAGTTCTCAGAGATTTTAATTCATCAATGGAGGAGTAAAGGGAATATAACATCACTCGAAGTCGAAGGACAGACAGATCATTCTTGTAAAGGATCTCATCTGATTTGTCTTGTAATCCTTTATAATATTTAGCAAGGTCTTGTGGTATTTCAATTGCAGCTATATAATTTCTCTGAACTAATCCTTTAGTTAGATTTTCATGGTGGGTTACAGTTTTTTTTTTTTTTCGAAGGGTCTAAATAAACTTGGTAGGGATCAAAGCAATGCATTCATTAGCCCAACTTCAACTAATTGTTGAAAAAGAAGATCTGTATAGTAATGCTTGGAGATAGGACCAAATTCATTTAATTTGGCCACCAAAGAAGAGGACTCATTATAATCAGGTACAAGTGAGGCAGATATCTTGATATTCAAAAGGCATATAAAATTCTGTGGATTTTCTACAGAGAGCTTAAGAGCAGCAACTTGTTCTGAGTTTTTCAATTCCTTATACTAACAGTAGCTTGCAAGTAACTAATTTGATGCAATCGGAACAGTCAAAGGGGCACGATTATGGGCCCTGGTGGGACACGCTTCTGAATAGGTGAGCAATCCCACCCATTTTCCTTGCTATGAGACACAGTAAAATGCTTAGGAACCCAACTTTCCCCAATTGAGCCTCTCTCTCTCAGTAGCTCCCTCTGTTTTTCCTCAACAGTTCTCTTTGCTTCTCTTGCTTTCTCCCAGTCTTTGCTCAGGATGCACTGGCTCACTTCACTCCACACCACAGCTGATTCACTTGGCCACAATTCCTATTGGCAGAAAGACAATCTCAAATCATGCTCTGGTACACACAAAGACTTTACCAGAAGACAAAACAACTACGTGCCTAACTATTGATTAACAAAATCATCGACAGACATGATTCGTGCATGCAGTTCTTTTAGTAGCTCGGTACCTCAAAAAATGGCCCAGCTTAGGTTGTGGTAAGGAGTGGNTTTTTTTTTTTTTTTTTTTTTTTTTTTTTGTAAAAAGGTCATCTTTTCTTCTCTGATAGAAGTGTTTGTATACAAGTTGCAGTCGTAATGTGCTTGAAATTAAATGGTAAGGCCATTATTTCCTATCATGTATTATGAAAGGCATACTCAAGACAAAAAGAAAAAACGGGAAAAGAGAGATAGATGAGGGTTTCACAAGTGAATTACCCTAGGATCCTTGACAATAGTAGCATTCAGCCTTGAAATGACTTCTTTTGCATTGTATATATCTGTAAATTCCCCACTATTGATGTCCTTCACTCTGACAATTCTGCGATAGGAGATGAAAAGGTAGCATTTTACTATAGAATTGAGTACTCTTTATAGCAAGAAAGGAGAATAAAGACACTTGTACCTATCCCAGTGACCATCAATCTCATAAAGAGTCTTCAACGATGATGACTCGAATATCTTCCCTTTAATAGATCGATGATTTCCTCTGCGCCACGTAAAAGAACTGCTCTTGCAACAATACTCAGCTTCCAGACCAGTTTCTTGGCACTGGATCCTGACATTGCCAACCCATTCTGTCCCAGGACCTGGAAGAAATCTGATTGATAGATTTGGCGAATTCATAACATAAGTTTCCCCATGATTTAGTAGCTTCAGCCGCCTTTTTCCCTGCAACACAGCTTCCACTGAAGTACCTATATTGGTTTTTCAAAACATGTAAGTACCTACTGCTTGAAGGAAGAGAAATAAAAGATATGTCGTAGCCAAAGCAGAATGCAGTCTCAAGGTTATCTCCACTAGTCAATGTCATAGACCTGTGCTGTGCACAAGAATCCTAAATTTTTCAAACTAAAATAGCATACCTTGAATCATTTACAAAATTTCGAAAATTTGGTAAGTGAACTTCAAAACAAGAAAAAGCAGAGAAATATATCCTCACTTGGGCAGTTCTTCTTGGACAATATACTAGAGACTGCTGGATCAACACTAAGGAAGAGATGTGAATAAGAGTATACAATTGTATCAAATATTCCTATCGATCAATACTACCAGAATCTGATCCCATCTACACCCAAAAAACATAAGATTAAAAAACCAGAATCTGTCCCTTCTAAAAACCTTCTGTATCGAACTGCCATAAACAGATCAGTTAGTTAGATGCATCACTTAAAGAAATCTTGATCTTGATGTGGAAGTAGGGGTGGGAAGGGACTACAAAAGAAAAGTGTAAAAAACTCCTGGAAAAACTATAGCTGTAAATTCAAGGTTCATCTACTGCCTTCTGCTTGCATCTACAGACAATACACGGAAAGATAACAGGTAAGTTCCACACATGGACCGTAATTTCCCAATTTGATACGGCAAATAATTAGTCCACAATTTCAAAGCCTTTTTATTTCAGATACGAATGAATGGCCATGGTTCAACTTACGTCACATTAAAAAGATGTACGTGCTCAGCAAAAAGTAAAATAATAATAATTACTCTACTAAAATTCATGTACCATGGAATTTGGGGGCAATACGATGACACCAAGTCAATTCGACATTTCCTTCCTCATTGGTTGCATGGAGTGCAGATACTGGTGGGTGATGCGAAACCTGAAGACAGGACAAGGAGTGCAGCCAAAGTAAGGGAAAAAAACAAATAAATCTGCTGTACAACCCAGGACAAGCTGTTCTTGTTCAAGATCGAGTATGGCCAGGCCTTTATAAGTGCTTGGTACAAAATGTGGCAATCTTGAGACAGCCAAGTGTGTTATAAACGTTACCCTTCCACTGTTTGCTCTAGAGAGTTGTAGACAGCTAATAAGAAACTCAAGTAGAACATTGATATTTCCGCTTGCTAATAAAGTAAAACAAATACCTGTTCAAGTAGAAAATTGAAATTTCCCCTTGAAACATGGTGCGTCTCTCCCAGAACAGGATTGTAAGGAGCAACACCAAATTTCACAGGACGAAGAGTGGAAATGCTCCATGCTACAACAGCTATGAGTCTTTCAGGTGGACCCTCACCACGGTGGCACCTGCTTAACATATCGGTAGCAGTGCAATACACTGTTTCTCCATAGCTCTGAAGTTGCGACTTTGGAAGGTTGAGGGGAGTGGGCACCTAAACTTGCAAAATAAACAAGAGGTAAAATTGGTGTTACCATCATCACCACTTGTGCAATTGGAAATCACAAACTCTCTATTACATGAAGGTTCAAATATGAAACCTGATATCATATTGCCACTAGAGGCATCGTCACTGAGGAAAATACGAAATGCAGCATTATTAACACCTGTCCAAAACTGGCTTCCTACCACCATAGCCATTTGTGCTTTATATGCAGTATGAAACCGACTATACTCAGTATAAAGAAAGATTTTTTTTTTTTTTATCAACAGGACTTGGACTCTAAAAACATCCCTCAGAAAATGCCCCTGTACTATGTTCTAAAGCATTTAATTATCGACAACATAATAGTTACTTCAAAATTGCCCTTTATCAAGCAAATCGACTATGAACAGGTAATAATAGTTTCAGCTATCCCAATTGACCTGAGTTTTGGTATCGCTAAAAAAAGTTACAAAAAATGGGAGAACATGAGGACGTGTCTCTAGCCATTAAATTGATATAGTTGCTAGATGATATGATTTCAAATACATGCAATGCAAAGTGGATTTTACACATTGATCCAGTAAAAAGTCATTGCCATTACTTAAGAGCTCTATTTAGTGTCTGTGAGATAAGTTCTAGAGTCTGGCATTTTTATTTTTATTTTTATTTTTAAAGAAAGTGAATACACCTTTAAAAAAATATTTTTTTTTTCATTTAATCTTCAAATTTATAATTTTTTTTTAAACGAGTGCATTGGACTTTCACACCCCCAAATTTGCAAACATCATTCCTCATAAATATACAATGTAGAACTGTAGAAGATATTGACTTGCCTGAAAGCGTGTGAGATCTGATCCTGGCCTGACATTTTTAAAGAGACCCAAAATAAGTTGGAGAGGATTAGGAGCTGTGTAATCAGCATCCGGCTCGCCCTCCAAGGTCGCTGGCTTTGTCAGAATAATTATGTTCTCCCTCTTCGCTCCGGTGACCTGCAACACATTGCAACATTTCCCAGCACTTACACATCGATGGTAAATTTTTTCTTACCCAAAAAATAAAAAACTCCTTTTAATCTTTTTGACCACTCGACTACAATGGAAACCCTCTTTTCACTCTCTTCCTACCCTTATGTCTCGAAGCACCCTCCCTTTCTCTTTCATTTCCTTCATTTTTTACTCGGATCCTTCGCTTTTTGTCCGAGGCCTTTTCCCATATCACTCGAACTTTGCTCATCCTTTCACCGAGAGTTAGTTTGGTTCAAAGCGGGAGTGGAGATCGGTGGGTTTGGTTGTTAAAAACAACTCAATTGATATTAAATTAATAATTGATGAGATTTTTAGATTATAAAATATTACTATATTCAACTACTCAACTGATCTCAACATCAAAATGCAGACTAATCTATGATTTTACTCCACTCAGATTCAATATACCTTAACCCAGGCAAATAAAGAGAATACACACAAATTCTTAAATTTTTTTTAAAAAATTTCTAAATTTATTGTCAAACATCACTCAAAAATAAAATATTTTTAAATTTTAAATTTTTTTATATAATTATTACCTAATTATTGGCCAAACAAAAAAGTTAATACAACTTTTATAAACTTTAAAACAAAATTTTATTTAAATAATTTGTAATTTTTATTTAATTTTTTTTAATCTCATTCCTTAATATTCAATAAAATATCTTAATTCAACTTATTTTATTATTATTTACATAATAAATAATGATAAATTCTTCTCATAACTAATTTATCTACTTTATTTTTCACACCTGTGACAAACCAGATTCGCTAGCAAACGAAGCGGTTCTTCTCTCTCACCCCCAACATCTTCCCTTTCGTCCGAACAATCATGTATCTTCTTTCTTGGTGTGAATCTCCACATATCTTCTCTCGCTTATTTTCCTCCCCGTTGCGAATCTCCTCTCCTTGTGAGGGATGGCCCATCCCAGAAGGGCCCAGGCCCCAAGAGGTCAAGCTATGGAACCCCATGCCCAAGGAGGAAAATCAGAGAGCCCGGGCCAGAGGACCAGGTACCAAGCACAAACTAACTCGAGAAGGCTTTTTGACACCAAGCTCGAATGTGCCAAGAGAACGTCTTGGGACTTGGCAACTTACCAAGCCTTACCGTATGGCACCAAGCAGGACACCCTACTGAAAGTGGACAGCTGAATGTACCCGAGCGTGGTCTCGTCAGACTCAAGGCACATCGCGTTCAACGCACATGTCAAAATGCCAGGCACGCAACGACTTGCCTCTAGAGCATACAGGACAGCTTAGCCACGACTTGACACCTAACCTTGGCAGAAAGGCGACAGCAAGTCTGACCTAGCACCACGATCTCCATCAACCTCTTAAGTCTCGCACTGAAACGTTGTTGCGGCGGGAAGTGAGTGGGGCAGGACTGACTCAGGTACGACTTGACACGCCACAATCTCTCTCAACACTAGAGCCTGGACCAGGTATAAATAGCAGTCATCCCTTCCACAGGAGGCAACGCTTGAAACTCTTACTATTCTTTTTGATATTCTGAGCTTTCTTCATCATTTGATAATTATTCCCTGACTTTGGCATCGGAATGACTCCAAACATCACTGGAGCCCTTTCACCCTCTTAGTTGTAGGTGGCGTGGAGCTTGATTATTGCAATACTACTCGGACTACGAAACACGACGTCAACACTCATCTTTTCTGTGAATCTCCTCGTGCCTTCATTCCCATGTGCCCGAGACAAATAAAGTGGCAGCCGCATGCCTGGACCTCCTCCCCTCTTCTATCTATGAAGCCAATCAGTTGCCCCAAAATCTGTCGAATGTGTGTAGCTTCTTCATCTCCTTATGCCTTCCTCCCCCACAAACTTTGCAATTGGCCGAAAATGTCAATACGTACTCCAACTTGTTCCATTTGTTTATCTCTCTTGTTTGCGTAAGTGAGTGAGTTATATAGACACGAACATATTCTTCTTTTAAAATGATACAACACTAGTTACATTTCTAAAAGATGGATTTATTTGTCTTGATTGAAGGCCCTTAGTAGATATGACTGGTGCTTGTAAGTCGTCTTAATAAGGTAGCATGCTTTATGGTATAAAAAGGAATTTCTTGAAGACATGGAAATATGTATTTGGTGAGTAATGCTATTCATCATTCTATAATGTAGCATTAAATAATTAAAGATTATTTATTATATTTTATTTATAAACTTATCATCTAATGTCACGTTATGAGACGATGAGAGGATGATGAATAAATGAATATGAGAGTTTGTTTTAGTTTTTTATGTTTTCAAATTCAAAGCAGAAATTCTGAAATGAAATACCCAAAACCATTAAACACAAAGCGAATTTGGGGCTTCAAATTTACCTGGAAAGTTATGAACAGGGATCTTCAAATTTACATGCAAGCAGTGAAATGAAATTCTGAAACGTAAAACGCGCATTTCATCCAGACGGGAAAAAAAGTGCCACGTCAAGTGTGTGGTGTTAGTTAATGAGTAGTTTTACTCATAAAAAATAACAATTTTTTTTTCATTAGACACTATTTATCACCTCACATCTCATACTCTATAAAAAATATATTCACACTATGAAAAACATCTCTATAATCTATGAAAAAATTATAAATGTGAAATATAAAAATAAATAATAACTAATGTATAACATTCTTCAAAATATAATAACGAGGCACCGAAAACCCTGGCACCCTAATATACCGATAAGTACATTGAGTTTTTTTTAGCATTGATGTGTTTTATTTTTTAAATACTAAAAAAGAACACAAACAAATGCATTGAAAAAAAAAAAAAAAAAGCACCTATCAGTGCATTTGGGGCACAATTTTCGATCCCCTTAGCAGCACCCTTACAGAATTATAAGGTATTCTAAGATTATGTTTGAATATTGAGATGGGTTCATTTCATCTTATTATCTAAATATTTTTAAAAAATAAATTATTTTAAATTTTAAATTTTTTGTTTAATTATTATAATTATTTTAAACTTCCAAATAAAATACAAAAGCAGTTCAACTTTTTTTAAATAATAAAATATAAATAATATTAAAAAATAATATTCTAATAAATATATTTTAACTTTATAATATTTATATTCAACTTTTTATCTATCTTTTCTCAAAATTCTATAAAAGATTTTAATTTAAATTATTTTATTATTATTTATAAACTATTTTATCACTATTCGTATATATTTTTTTTTATCTCATCTTATCTTATATCAACATCATACAAGCCCACAAATTTGTATTGATGGTATAAAAACAAAATTCCCACCCAACCGTCCTTTAAATTTTTCTCATATCTAAATATATTTTATAACACATTACACAATAATGTATTAAAATGAGTGATATTTTTATAAAATATTTTATAAAAATAATAATATTTTATAAAAATATCTTTATTTTATAATATATTGTGTATAGCATTACTCTCTAATGAAACCAAGAAATCGAACATAAGTTATTGATTACATTTTTCCAACATTATGGGGTCGTTAGAATTGTGATTCAGAGCTGCCAGTTCGATGACGGTGGTATATCACTCGATTTTTCGAAAAAAAAACTTGATTGGAGACTCCACTCGCTCATTTAAAAATAAATAAATAAATATTATGATCCAGAGTTATCCCAACTCTAGCTAGCATCGAAAAGTCCTGTGCAAAGTAAATGACTGCTGTTTTGAGTTAATACGGTTGCCGTTCCGAAAAGTCCGGAAGTACACAATATTTTATTTTGTCTTATTTTATAATATTTTATTTTAAAAAATTTTATTCATCCTTCTTACACTACATATTATATATATATATTTTTTATTTTATCATATAAATAATAAATAAATAAATAAATAAACTCAATTAATTTTAAAAAATTAAAATTAAACAAAAAATTTAATTATATATAATATATAATATATAAAAATAATGAATAACAAATCTCTTTTATTTTATTTCCTGACCCTTCTAGTTTTTACTATGCCAATAACGAGAGTAGGAGGCTCTTGGATGTGAGCTAGCGGTTCTGCTGCAATTGAGTCAGTTACTGCTCCTACATTTATTTAGCGCCACCTTTCACCCATTATGCAGCCACTTTTGATAATTACGTCAACTACTCTACGATGTATTAATTATTTTATATTAAATTTATTTTTTACACTTTAATTAAAAAAAATAACAACCGTTCAAAACAACACTTGCATGTGCTCGTTTTCAACGCAAGAGTTTTGTTATTTTGCACTGATGTTACTGATGACCATAAAAAGCTCTGATGTTACGGATGACCATTAAAAGTACAGTAATATAATATATAGTCTTGGGAGATACTTGAAAAATGAGACGAGATGATGACAATTCAATCAAATTGTTTGACTTATGATATTTTATTGAGTTTTAAAAAATAAGAAAGATAAAATTAAATAAAATTATTATAAAATTAAAATATTATTAGAATATGTATTTTATAATTTTAAAAAGTTGTATTATTTTTTATATTTTATTTAGAAGTTTAGAAAAATTATAATGATTATATAGTAATTAAATGAAAATTTTAAAAATTTTAAAAAATAAAATTATGAAAAATTTTAAAATGAGATGAAGTGATTTGCGTTTCCAAACAAGCCTTTAATATGAGCAAGTCATGGCACTCTCTTGAAAAAAAAAATGGTGTACGGAGTGCGCTGAATTTATACACTTTAAAATTGTAAATATTATTTCTCTTAAAAATATTATTAACAACAAAAGTTTATAGATAAAATTTAATATTTTCGAATTCATAAATTATGTCTTTCTTTCTATAAAATTTGAAAAATAGTTTGACAACAAAATTATAGATGATAAATCTTTAATATCTATTAAATATTACAAATCTCTTATATATATTAAATATTTTTAATATGCATTATAAAACCTTTCTAAAAGATATTAATTATATATCCTACCGACACATGGTAACAGAACTTACTGAAGTCCAAAATCCAAGTGCACCTTAAAAAGGGGTAGTTCTGAAAGGTGACACGAAGACCGGCTTCAAAGCGCTGACCAAAATATATTTCCTTCCTGGATTGGGATCAGCAAATCCATCCCATCACCTAAAACGTATGATCTTATCTCATCTGCATGCCATGCAACCCGCCAGCCATCCTTCGACCATTCTCCATGGTTCCAGTCTTAGTCGAGAAAATTAATATTAAGGTCCCATATGATACATCCTCTCATCTTAATATTATAATCTTTTAAAATGTTTATATAAAATATAATAAATAATTTAATTTTTAAAAAATTTAAAAAAATAATAATATTAAAAAATAATATTTTAAAAATATTTAATTTAACTTACAACTTTCATCTAAAACTATCTCAAATCAATCGGATCTAATTCTTCCAACCCAACCTAAATTTCGACCTTCTACTATATATATTTCTTATCTCTTTATAAGATACCAGATACGTATCATGAGCTCTACAATAGATTTCCTTTTATATGCTGCTGAATATAAAGAAGACCTTTTTCAAGGAAACTAGAGAAAGACCAAAGGAAACGTGCATTCCGGAGATAAAAACCACACATGTACACATAAAGAACAGATCAAAAGGAGTACGTAGAGCGAAAAGGATCGAAAAAAACAATATGTGATGTCATACAAAAAGCATGATTGATATAGCTAGCTAGGTAGACGTACTTACAAATTAAGATATATGGTCTCATAATTAAACTTGGATTGGTCGGATCTTCTACACATGATGATATGTTGTATTACAATTTTTTAGTTTATGTAAATCATTTTATATGTAATTTAAAGATCAGTAACATACATGGCAGTATATGCATATATATCATATTATATATAGTGTAGTATTCATGATTTTCTGTAATCACATTTAGTTATTGGAAAATGATTGATCGATGAAATTATGCGTGGTGATTTAAATGGTAACACTGCTCTATTACTACCGTGCTACGCATGCAGGATTCTACGACATCCTGCATGCTGTCCTATCTAGGCGTTAAAGACGGCCTGGCCAGGGCTTGATGTCATGCCATTCCAGTCCATCAGAACGTGCATAGAATCTGGCTGTATCTATATCAATCTCAAAATATATGTACATATATATAGTAGTTAGCATCTTCAACCAAGTAATAGCCGGCAAACTGCTTCTGCCGGCGGAAACCGCTTACAGATGCCGGAAAACAGCCACCTTGGAAACATGTATTAAAAGCTAGCTAGCATCACTTGCTAGCAAAAGTCCTAGCAAGAAGCAGTCCCGTTTGAATTCAACAATTCTTTCAACACATTTCAACTCACATTATTATTATTTAATATTATTTACAAATNAAAAAAAAAAAAAAAAGAGGAGGGAGAGGTAGTCATACCATTATGAAGAGACTTGGAGGATTAAAGGTAGATGGGGGAGGGAGCTGGATCCTGGGAAGGGGCTTTCTTTTGCGCGCTGAGATGGTCGGCAGAGCTGATTGAGGTATCTTGGGATAAGACTTCGGATCGGAGGAGCATACTATATATCTACCCTACCTGTGTGGTTTGTTTCTAAGGTCAATTGGCTGGCCTTTTTATAAGCGGATAAGGAGAGAGCAATAGGCATGCAGTCGGCCAGATTTTTTATTTCTAGAAAATTATAAACTAATCCTTCGCTTTTCACCCTTTTTCAAAATTTAGTCGTAGATTTTCAAAATTAAACTTTGTAGCCCTTTGATTTTGTTAATTTCACAAAATAAACTCATAAACAACCATGACATCATATAATATAATACGTCATATTTATTTTATAATAAAAATAATTTTATAATCAATATATCAAATCAAATCACGTTAATTTATAAATTTCTTTTTATAAAATATTTTTGTAACTATAACACTTCTCATTTTAACCATTTTAAATTCTATAATTTTTAATTTTGCCATTGTTTGTCGAGCAAAACTTTGGTGAAGACTTTATGAGATATGACAAGGGATTTGGGTTTGGGTTATTGAGATTGGAATTTGGATTTGATATTTCTGTTGGTTTCTGATATTTTTTAAATCAATATATGGTCTTAATAATATTTGAACACAAAATTCTTATAATTCTTATACTTCTTTTCTTTTCACAAATAAGATAGGATGGAAATAGAAAGTTGAATAAAATATTATTAGAATATATATTTTTAATATTATTTTTATTTTGAGATTTGAAAATGTTAAATTTTTTATTTTATTTTCTATAAGAATTTGAAAAAATTATAATGATGAGATAAGATGAGTTAAGAATGGTTGTGAAAACAAACGGAACAAATACCCAATAACAAAGATCATCTAGGTTACATTAGGCGCATAAATTATTATTATTATTATTATTTTAAAATGCAATTGTAAATAATGTGAATGGCATTCTCATTATATTATAATATATTATGTAATTAAGATTATTTATATAAATACTATTTTTTCTTTAAGACGTATATAAATACTAATTTCAATTGAGCGTGATATGTTCTAAAAATCACATTTCTACGCTAGATTAAATACTTAATAATTAATAAAGCACCGATTCGGCCTGTGAGATTTTTTTCAGTTTTTTCGATTGTCTTGTTAACTGTCATCTTTCAAACATTATTGCGTGTATGATATCTGTCTACTCTTGTCTCCGGAAAGAGAAAATTACATAAAAAAACAGAATCAGGGATAGAAAGCATGGGTGTCAGCGTCAGGGGTGGATTTTTGGAGGGATTTTCCTGCAAAAAAATATAAAATAAAATAAAATAAAATAACCCCCCTTCCCCTCTCAAATTTGTTTAAAAAACATTATTAGAAACTTAAATGCATTTATTTTTTAAATTTCTATTAATTTAAGTTATTTTATTTTATGAGCAATTAATTTTGGTTCTTTTGATGGGAGAAGGTTAATTTAGTATCCATTTGAATAATAAAAGTGTTTCATCTATCTGATCTGATCTCATTATTACAATTTTTTCAAACTATCATATAAAATATTATAAATAATTTAATTTTTTCAAATTTCAAAATGATAATAATATTTTAATAATATTTTATTTAACTTTTATCTAAAATAATCACATCTCATCTCATTATCCAAACCGCATCTTATTTTAATTTCATAATAAAAACTATCCCAAATTTTATTCTATATGAATTAATTCAAGCTTCTATTTTTAATGTGTAGTCATATTCAAACTTTTCTGTTTTATGTATTATCTTTCTCCGTCGTTTTTACTTGAGTGTCCCTTACTGTTTTTCCTTGTTAACTCAACATATTAAGATTTTTTCTTAAAGAAGGAAAATCTTATTTTTAATTTTATATCTTTTACTACTGTATACATGTGCATCATATATCTCCAAATTGTATATTGATAATATAATTTTATATTTTTAATAATTTGTGGCATTCGTTTATCATAATATTGGATATATATACATTGTGGAAAATATAATTGTTTATGATCATATTATTTTATCGGTCCTCAAAAAATAAGTTTTGAGATCTCCCACTTATCAATTAGGGGTGGAGATGCGACTGAGTTTTTATATCATTCATCAACATAACGTGAATTCGATATAAAACTGATGAGTTGGGATTGAAGGTTTTGATCATTTCAATTAAAATTAGTACAATTGCAATTAATTTTTTTTTATATGAGTCAAGCTTGATTTAACATTATTTTAACCTGACATGCACGTAATATTTACTATTAACAATTAATTTCTTTCGCGACTCTTAGATTTAATACGAATTTAAAACAAAATAAAGAATAATTAAGATGAAGGACCAAACGTCAAGAATTTAATAACTTGATGGCATATTATCCGATTTTGTAAATGAAAAAATTGGATTCAAACCTCTCACCCCATGTAATATTATTAAAATAATATTTAATATTTTATTTAATTTTTAATTTTTAAAATTTAATAAAATATCTTAATTAAAATAATTTTACTCTAATTCATACAAAGAGGTCGAAACCAATCATAATCCGAGCAATAAATTTTATGGGTACAACGGTAATCCAAGGTCCCAACTCAGTAACCATTACACCAATCGGGCGAGGAAGCGAATTAAATGAAGAAAAAGAAAAAAGAGTTGAGTCATGACTCGTGGGCGTTCCTTTTGTTGACTCGACTGACAGACAGCTCTTAAATGGGAAATAAATACATTAAAAACGAAAGAGTGGTTGACAGCTGACGATGTAATCACCGCTTTTAATGCGAAACACGTGATCCATAAAAAATCAATGTACCTGAATTCTAACGAAACAAAATTTTACGTATTATGCGCGGTGTCGTATAAATTTGCAATGTCGGGTGGGGTCACATTATGGGGACTCCAGTGCCCTTCGAATCTATCCCAATTGCCTTGGCTCTTTCTTTATTTTTATTTTTATTTTTAAATTTAAAAAACATATCTTTAAATTTATATATATTAGTTTATGCATATTTAAATTTTTGTATAGTTATGAATAATACTTCTTTAAATTTAAAGAAATACTATTCATTTTTTAAATATTATTTTATTATTTTTTTCTTTCCTACTCATTAAAATTAATTTTATAAAATTTATATTAAAATAATTTTAATACATAAAATCTGTATTAAGTTGATAATATAAAATGAATGCTAATTATAAAATATCTATAAAAAATAATTTTAAAAAATAAATAAAAAATAAAAATAATATTTTATTATTATTTAGTTCAAATATATATAAACCAATGTGAGAGTTTTTCTTTATATGTAAAATTATTCTTGAAAAGATATAATTTTACATATGAAAATATATAAATCACTACTAATACTCTAAAAATCACTATCATCCCATTTTTATTCTATTAATTATAATGTAACATATTTATTATTATTAAATAAATATTTATTGTGCATTTCTTTATTATTCATAAGAAATATATTATATTAATAAAATATAAAATAAGATGAGAGTAGTATATAATAAAGAATTCTATCACAAATTGACGTGTTACTTATAAATTGACTGCCACGTCATTTATTTTATTTTATTTTATTTTTAGTTTTTCAGAAACTGAACAATCGACATTCCCTTCCCGTGCGTCTATCGAGTGCATCCCATTTCTCAGATTTTTCTGGCCAACGTCCTTGCAAACTTCTTCAGCAATCTGGTACCACTCTTTCTCTCTCTCTGGCATTTTTTTCCAACTTTTCCACCCATTCTCTGGTTTGCCGTTTCTTGATGCTCTTTTTTTTTTTTCATTTTTCATTTTTTGTTTTTCCTGTTTGTAGGGATCGCCGGCATCGCCCCTAACGTTGTCGTCGGAAGTTACACTCCCGACATTGGGAAATATTGGCAACGAAGGTAAGAAACTGCAGAAAATTAGACGAAAATAAAACTGTTTTTTTTTTTTACCGAGTTTATTTAGTTTATTTACTTAACCGGGTATTCTTGCTTTACTGGTTGGTGGTTGTCTCTGTATTCAGACAATTATTCTTGCTTTATTGGTTGATGGTTGCTCTGTATTCAGAAAATTATTCTTGCTTTACGTTGGTTGTCTCTGTATGGTGATGAAGATGTGTATTGCTGTAAGGTTCATGAAGCCATCCAACATTCAGCAAAATCTACATCACAATTCAGCAGCCATCCAACAACCAACAGAAGATGCAAGACTACCACAATGTTCTGAACTTCTTTCATTGAAACAAAAAATAGAACCAATCGGTCAAGAGGGCGAGAGAGAGATAGCCGGCAACGGCTACCTGAGGGATCCCTTCTGCAGCGGGTGGTGCGATTCTCACGGCTGGAGGAGAAAGGGAGGAGAGAGAGAGAGAGGAATGGACGGTGGGTTGTTGGCGACGGCGACGGCGACGGGTTGTGGGCTGGAAGAGAAAGGGAGGATGGAGATGGGAAGGGAGAGCAGCGGGGGAGGAGAGGAAAAACAAAATTAGAACTGTCGGGGGAAGGAGAGAGAGCAAGGGTGGGTGCATCCAAGAAAAGTAATAAATAAAAACTGGCTTGCCACGTCAGTAGATCTTTGTGACTCTAATATTTTTATTAGCATTCAGATCATTAGTATTTATTTTATAAAACATATAACTATTTTATTTCTAAAAATAAGTTTAATAATAAGTGAAATAAAGAGAAGAGAAATACTATTTAATCATTCACATTTGCTCATTCTATTTTATGGCTTGATCAAAAAAAAAAATTTTATTTTTTTAATTTAATAATTAAGAAAGTAATTTTAAATATATTGATATATTTTTTTATTTTTTAAATATATTTAAATATATAAAAAATATATATATATATTAAAAAAATATAAAAATTTTACACGCGGTCATTTTGAGACAAAAAGACTAGCCGCACTCTAAAGCCCTCCCAATCCTTATCCAAAAGGGGTTAGTTGGAGTTGATGCTAGGTTGGCGGTCCCTTGCAGAGCTATATTTTTATATTTCTAGCCTAGTGGTGTAAATTGATTCGGTCCGATCCGAGGTGATAGGATTGAAAATTTTAATCTATTATGTTTTCTGGGCGAACATTTGCAGGGACTGATCCGGTCTAGTCAACTTATTAAAAAAATATTTTATATAATCAATCATAATAAATTAAATAAAAATTAAATCATTAATTTATATAATTGTGTTATAAAAATAATATATTAAATTATTAAAAATATTTTAAATATATCTTAGGATTGAGACCGACTAACTTGGAGTTTGTTCGATTAGTTTTTTCGGTCCAGACCGAACTCTTTAAACGGTTACACGCCTATTTCTAGATCTCATTTGATTATATTGATAAGATTAGCTGAAAAATCTAAAAATAATAATGAGATAATTTGTAAATAATAGTAAAATAATTTAATTTAAGATATTTTATAGAGTTTTAGAAAAGAATAAAGAAAAATATGAAT
>QEOT01122507.1:1736-26537 GCA_003123785.1 Pterocarya stenoptera | reverse complement strand
TTTTTTTTTTTTTTTTTTTTTATATTTTTATTAAATTGATTGAATTCTTTTACTCATCATTATTAATTTTCACATCTCACACTTATATTTTTTTATAGAGTGCGGGGTGATAAATAGTAACTGATGATAAGAGTTTTTCTTTAATCTAACATATTTTAAGTGACTTCGTATATCTATTACTTAAATAAATTATCATCTAAAATATCTAAATAAGATCTATGATGCAGAACAATATTTTTATATTAGAAAATAACATGAGATCAATTCATTTATAATTTCTTCACTTTCAATTATTTTTATAATTCCAAAACATAACATGATACATCCAATAATAACTTAATACGATCTAAACTCTGTTATGGAATATAATGAACATATATATATATTGAGGATTATTGCAAGAGATATATAACTACTCGTGAGATTAATTTTTAGGAACTAATTCGGTTCAATTTTTACAGCATATGCTAAAGAAAGAGACAAAAAAAAAGAGGAAACGTGAAGTACACGATGTAGGAGGTGAGACTGGTGAACGCACGATACTGGCATTCAGATGTTGTTATGCTGTCTTGGGCAAAACTGTAATTTCGGTGGTCAATAAGAGCCATACTTCAATTATGCCACTTCCTCCGTGCCCCTTCTCCGACCCCAATACGGCACTGTCTCACTCTCTCTCTAAACACACTCTCTCTCAGCTCAGACCATGTTTTTAGAGAGAGAGAGACACTCACACCTGCACTCATGTTAAAGAACCCTAACCAACCCTATCGGTCCCTCATTCCCCGTATTTCTGCCTCGATTCCTTCCTTATTCCTTCCCTAATCCCTAAATGATGTCGCCTCGGGATCCTACTCCGGCGACCAATCTCCGCCGTCTCGACCCCAAACTCTGGGGCGCATGCGCTGGAAACTCCGTCCACATCCCCACTGTCCACTCTATGGTTTACTATTTCCCCCAAGGCCATGTCGAGCAGTCCTACTCTCCTCCGAACTCCCTATCCGCTCTCGTCCTCTCCAAGCCCCTCATTCTCTGTCGGATTACCGCCGTCGAGTTTCTTGCAGATCCGATCACCGACGAGGTCTTCGCGAAACTTCTTCTTCAACCTATTGACCGCCAACTGTCATCCGCCTTCCCCGGCTCCTCTCAGTTTATCGAAGCTTCTAGGAACCAGCCCGACCGAAACGATGGCGCCGGAGAAGAAGATAAGGTCGTATCCTTCTCTAAGATTCTCACGCCATCCGATGCCAACAACGGCGGCGGGTTTTCTGTCCCGAGGTTCTGCGCCGACTCGATCTTCCCTCCGCTCAACTACCAGGCGGAGCCGCCGGTCCAGACGTTGTCGGTCACTGACGTTCACGGCTTGGTCTGGGACTTCCGGCACATTTATCGTGGCACTCCGAGGCGCCACTTGCTCACTACTGGTTGGAGCAAGTTTGTGAACCACAAGAAGCTAGTCGCCGGCGACTCCGTGGTTTTCATGAGGAACCCTGGGGGCCAGATGTTCGTCGGGGTCCGCCGCGCCGTACGTTCGAGCAATGGAGATTCCAGCGGCAGATATAGCTTGCCGACGGGCGGAACAACGAGAGTAACGCCGGAGGAGGATAATGCCTGCGGCAGAGAGGGGTTCTCGAGGAACGGGAGGGGCAGGCTATCGGCGGAGGCAGTGGCGGAGGCAGCGGAGTTGGCGGCGAAGGAGATGCCGTTTGAGGTGGTGTATTATCCGAGTGCAGGGTGGTCGGAGTTTGTGGTGAAGGCAGAGGCAGTGGAAGAAGCCCTGAGCGTGTTTTGGAGCACGGGGATGAGAGTGAAGATGGCAATGGAGACCGAGGATTCAGCGAGGATGACTTGGTTTCAAGGAACGGTTTCAGGGGCTTCGGTCCCGGACAGCGGGCCTTGGCGGGGTTCTCCCTGGCGCATGCTTCAGGTATATGTTTACACTGCTTTTGGACTATGTTTTTGTGTTTGAGCAAATATGATTTCTGGGCTCTATGATAGTATGATATGCTAGAAAGCACTTGGCTGGTGTTTTGTGTCGTACATGGGCACGGCTTGGACATGGCCTGATACGTGTCCATGAAATAAAAATAAAACGAAAATTTTGTATGCTTTTGATACATGGCAGGATACACAGGCTACGGTTGGTACACCTTGATATAAGTTTGGGGTAAAACAGAATAGAGTTTTCTTAATAAAGAAAATATTCTAATTGTTATTTGAACATGCTTTGGGGTGAAATATCAGGGATACTTATGAGTGTTTTGAGGGTATTGACGAAAATTGAATATAGTTGATAATTATTCTACATACTCTAAATATATGTTTCTTTCCAGTCTGTTATTGCTCGAGTTTTAGATATTGATTACTCTTTGGCGGTTTTCACGTGGGGGTTTATTTCTTTCACTGGTTTTGCGTCTAAAAATATCCGCTACAGGTTTTCTCTATCTTTCCTTATCATACTTGTAAAAAAAAAAAGTTTTAGCTTTGAATATGTTTATCTTCTAAATCAAAACTTAATATTAATATATTATATACAAACTCGGTGTGCGTGTGTGCACATTTATTAGTGAGATAATGTGTCCTAGCCATATGGTGTCATAGTATTTTAAGAATTTCATATTATCCTATCCTAGGGGGTCAGCTTAATAGGCCTTAGAAATGTTGTCTTATATTTAGAGGGAAAGGAACGATAAAAATCATGAAGACCACGAGTGGACATATTTCTTCTTCAATACTTGGTTCCTTTTGGGCAGTTTATATGGACACGTTTTTATGATTTTCTTGTACATTTTTCTATTTCTAATTAGGTGCTTCTCTTGTATAGGTCCTGCGTATTTGTGGCTATGCTTTTTGTTTTTTTTTTTAATGAAAAATTTCAACAACTCGTTAAAAAAGAAAAAGAAATGTTGCTGCCGCATTCTCTCTGTTCGTTAATGTAGCCCTGAACTTGATTATTGATGCGTGGGAGTAGGAAGAATGATTACACTCTTGGGACTGGCGCCCTCTTTCTTGTCTCTGTAGTCTGTCATGATTCTTGACATGTTGTCTACCTAAGGTTAGGGAACTCTCATTATATATTTGGAATAGTATTAATGGTGAAGATCAAGGTGAATATAGTTGTGTTTGAATATACAGGCATGATACTGATAGAGACTGTTATATTTTTGGAATAGTTCTAGCAATAGATATCAAGGTGAATATTGTGTTTGAATATTTGACTATGATATGACACTATTAAAACTGAAATCTTGTGTAATTTAGTGGTTATTTAGTGCTTTGGAAAAAAGCAACTTGAATCATGAAAATCTTATGATGTCTCTGAATTTGATTTGAACACTCTTGGATTAGTAAAATAGGTTGCATATGGACATAATTAATATAGCTTCCTTTGGTGTTCCCCTTGAATTAGCCGATGTGCACTTGCGGGAAACTCCTTCCCGAGGGCTTGTGCACCCCCAGGATTAGTCGGGACACTGTTCCTCGACACCCGGTGCCAATAAGAAAAAAATCTTCTTCTGATGTTGGCATGATGACTTTGTCAATTGTCAGTAGCACTGAAAATAAATATAATTTCTTGATAGATGATGAAACATGGAAGTGAGAAGAGTTTAGTTTTAATAAAGTAATGTATTCCAGAAAGGGCCTTGGAGGTATATGCTGCTTGCCTTAAAATGTCTTAAAATAATGCTTTTTGCTTCTGTCTAATTTTTGGTTAGAGAACTACATTTTTTCTTTTATTCCTTTTAATTTGTGTTTACTTATAAAATTTTCTGTTGTTAATAGGTCTTGTGAGGGAACATGACTATTTGTTTTTGTGGGGGTCTTGTGAGGGATCAGTGATTCTTCACTTTCCTTACTGTCAGGGCCAGCTTATAGGCCCTGGTTGGGCACTACAAGGCTGGGCAGGCGTTGGGGTTGTTTGCACACCACATAACTTTATGTTTAGGCAGTTTATGTGCTGTATTATTATTTGTAGCCGACCTTTCGAGATTTTGAAGTTTCTGAGCTTCATTGCTTTGTTACAAACTTAGATCCTAAGAATGTTAATACATATTGATCGATTAAACATATGCTTGCGGTTTTTATGCTTGGTATTTATATGCTCTGATTGTCCCAATATATGCTGTTGATTGTTAATTATAGAATGAAAGTAAACTGTTGTTGATCAGGGTATTGGCAACTTGCTTATTCACTTCTTTCTGTAAAACATATTTCAGCGATATCATTATCCTTTTCAGTTAATAATGGTTAAATATGTGCATCTAGTGTACTTATGGTGACATAGTAGATAACAAATCTTCACATAGCTTTTATATAATGCTGAGATAATATTGTGATACTTAGATCACAACAACGTCTTACCTTGTTTCCCTTGGTTTCTTCAGTTTTTATAACTCTATGTGTCACAGGTCACATGGGATGAACCTGGAGTCTTGCCAAATGCCAAGGGAGTGAGTCCTTGGCAAGTTGAATATGTTTCACCAACATCGCCACTCCATACTGCATTTCCTCCTGCAAAGAAATTCAGAACCCCTCAGAATTCTGGGCTTCTAACTGATGGAGAGGGGGACCTTTTTTTTCCCATCACAGGATTTACAAATTCAACAATGAGGCATATGGGCCAATCATTGTTGAATTATAACACTTTTCCTGCTGGCATGCAGGGAGCCAGGCAAAATCTATCTAGACAATCAGGTTTATCCAACTTAGGTGAAAACAATATTTACACTGATAATTCCTATGGAAACAATATGGTGCCAAAGTTGAAAACTGTTTCCACTGAGCTGAATATTGGCAGTTCACAGTCTGAAAAGCTATCACCTGATAGCCAGAGTAGTGTGCTCTCCGTCGGCACGGAATTGATTGGAACCCAGTGCTGTAGCTCAACAAAAGTTGGTACTGGTTGCTTTCAGTTGTTTGGTAAGATCATTCATATGAAGCAGCCTGTTGAAAGTGGTTTTGATGACAGTGGCTGTACAGAAGATGATGGCATCAAAGGGTACAATGAAACTGAACCCTTAAACAACCCACTGGATCTTTCTTTGACTTACACGAAACTGCTTGACAGGCTTGATGTCCAATGTAAGAGAGCCTCGGCTGTTGGAGCATGCACTTTGTAGCGATTGCATCTATGTCTTACAGATAAGTAGCTGTACAGGTATGATTTTTGCTCACTGGATTTGACTAAGCTTCTTGGTTTATATGATGAAATGAAATGATGTATGTTCCTAGAGATATGCTGTACAATTAGTTGTTGTATAAATTCTTCTTAAATTTGATTCTGGTTCTTAGGAGTTTGGCCTGTTTTTAACCTTTAATCAGTTTTAAAGGACATGTTGTCCTTTGTGAGAACTTATTCAAGCCTTACCTCTTGGATTGTATACATTTGTTCTGTTTCGCCATGGCACTGACTACCAGTTCCACCTATGTAGTTTCAATTCTACTTTCATCATAATCATACCTGTTTTTACTTAAAAAATGTATGTAGTTAGTTTTTTCATTAGATTGTTCATCCCTTGTGTTTTTTTATAAGACAGTTTTATTAAAAATGCAAAGGGTTCCAACCCAGGTACATAGGATGTATACAAGATAAAACACTCAACTAGGAGGGAGAAGGAAAAAAATGACACCAAATTGAAACAATTGGAGAAGCCAAAATTGTCCCGAGCCGACACCCAGACATAAAGAGTTTTTAGCATCATGGTTCTAAGCACAACCATCATCTTCTCACAGTCTTCAAAGGTCTGAGTCCAAAAACACCACATTAAACATAAAAGAACCATTTGCTAAACTTCCCTGCTGCATTAACTTATATACTCTGAATTCTCCAACAAGCTATCTTATCAATAATAAAGTCTAACTTATCAAAAAGAAAAGAATGGCCTCATAGAACAGTGTGAAGAAAATTTCATTTCCAGTATTAAATACATAAAATGAATGCCTTGTTCATAACCAACCATAAAAACAGACGTATAGATGGATAACTGAAGTACTGAGCAGTGAAGATCTCATGCTATTTAGTCATTACCGGCTAATTGTTCAAACCCAAAAAGAGTAGCTACTCTATATGGGAGCTTAAGATTGTCTGGACCTGCTTATAAACATTTTAGAAAGTAGCATGTCTGTAAGGCACCAAATCATCGTACTAATTATGTTTGATACTAGAGTAAGAGAATCATGAACTCTCACTGATTGAATGGCTTTAAGTTCTATGTATCCTTTGATCCAAATTAGAGTGAAAAACGAAATACTGGAGCTTAGAGGTATTAGAACACTCCAAAAAAATATTGCATGGTTTAGATGATGCACGTTTGATGGGAAGATAAAACATACAGTTATTGTTTTCTCTCAGTTGTCATTATTTTTCTGAACCTTGTAAACTAGGATGAGGCTGCTCATGCATCGTTTACCAGCAATTATGAGACTAAGTTTTAGTTCCCTTTACCAAGTTTTGGTGACACATTTCTTTCCTCTTTACTGCAGGTACTTAAGGCAGGCAGAGGCTGATTCAAATTGACCCTTCCGGTAGTTACTTTGTTAGGCTGGTTTGTTTTAGTTTTGCCATTTGGTAACTTGAAACAATTGCATGCTTGGTTTTGGATGTCAGAGTGAGATGTTGTGATATTTCAGATTGAGGTGTTTTGCTTTGTTTGGGATGGCTTGTTCTTATTTGCTCGTGAATGGCTAGGAATTAAAACCTTTTCTAGCTTCTTTCACAAAAAGCTGTCTAGAGGAACTTCACATTTCAGTCATAGGGAGATTCTTTCATTTAGGAATATATAGCTTGGCAATGCCATCCAAAGTAGATCTGACTGTCCCGAATAGGAATCTTTTTTTCTTTCTAGTTACTGTTTATTATTTGGAATTCACATCTTCTTGAATTGGATTCCCCCCCCGGGCGGGCTTCCGGGGCGGGCCAACCCCCCAATTTTCTTTACAGAAATGTCATTCTTATTGCGAGTTTTCATGTCTAGTTACACTAGCTGGTGTGTCATATTTTGTCGTGTCATATTTTAAGTGGTTTTTTATTTAAGTAGTTTGTCTATGGAGCCATTTAAAATGTCACGTCGATAGATGTGACTAAGAGGAGATTTGAAATGTTGAAAATGTCTCATGCAAATTGAATATTGAAATCCTAAAGAGAAGATTTGGTTTTATTATTGTAAGATAAATGCTAAAAGGGAAAATGCTATTTATACTTAATAAATTTTACTTACAAAACAATAAGTGCTGATATGTTAGTTATTAATGTGTTAAAAATTATGAAATTTAAAATTCATAATTTGAATTAAATTTTTTTTTTGATATGGGTCTTTTATTCAGGATCATGTATAATATTGTGTATAAAATTATAAGTATTTCGTAATACTACTCACTTTAAATCTATAAAGTGGTGTTATAAAAGTGAAGTTTATAAATTGAGGTGGTTATAAAGAACTATTTAAACAAGAAAATGCACATGAATATGATTGGTTTATTTTGCATAAGATTTACATGAATTATTATATAATACTAAATAATTAATCCCAAAGTTTGTTGTAAAAAATAAAAGTTGGTGGGACTTAGGATGAAGAAATGTAAAATGAACAATATTTTTTAAAATAAACACGATAAAACCGACTTTTACTAGAGCACTTAGACCTTATCCTTAGATTTAACAAATTTCTATAATTGCTCGAATTTTACAACTTAAAGTTTAGGAGAGAAAAAAAGATAGATATATAATGTAAGTTTTAAAATATTTATTATTATTGATATAAACTTTGTCAAATAATATTTATAAACTGAAACTGGTCCAAAGGCCACCCTTTGAGTTTTAGAATAAAAAATAAGGATCATGCTACTCGGTCCCCATTTTATACTCATTTGACTTTTTTGTTTTTTTTTAACTTTTGAAAATTTTTGAAAATAGTAAAAATCAGTAGGAGAAATTATTAATTTGAAAAAAACACAGTTAAATGGTGGAAATTTTAAAGGGAAATGATGCATCCACCTATGTTGCATCCCAATAAAAGCTACTGATTATTTATTTATTTATTTAATTGTTAGGGAAGTATTTTTAAATAAATTTGTGAGTTTATTCTTTTGTTTAAAATGATTTGAAAAAAATACACAAAAAAAAAAAAAACATTTTACACTTCTTGGTAATGTAATCCTCAATTTTAAAAGAGAAATGATATACCACATCAATTTACACAACAGTTTATACAACAGTCTTACGCAGTATTAGTTTTTTTTTTCCTTTTTTTTCTCCCTCAAGGGATTAAAGTTGTAAAAAGGTGTTAGATCCAGAATTTCAAACCCCCCACCGCATGAGAGCTTAAGCACCAGTATTGGATTAACTATTTCAAAATCAAAATTTAGCTAATATTTGACTTTTTAGCTTTTGACTAATTATTCAAAACTTTAACTTCACATTGGATTAGTCATCTCATTCTTCATAATAATAAAATATTATTATTTTTTAAATATATTTTTCAATACAATTTTTATTTGTTTAAATACTTTTTTATTTTTCTTTTCATAATCTCCAACGCTTTCCAACAAACTCCAACAATTATTTCCATTTTTATTTTCACAACTATCCCCAACAAGCATTTCTAATTGAGCAACAAATTGTGCTACTACTACTATCATTTTAGCACTACCACTATTGTTCACAATCCAATAATTTATACTTTCAGTAGTACCACTATTGTTGCCCAAAATTCCCAAATAAAATAAGATCACATGTACAAATAGACTACTCAAGACAACTACAAATCAAATCACAAGCTTTACAAAGAGAGAAAAAGAACATGCAAAGATATAGTTGCTACCCAAAATTTATACAAATTATCACAAAATGTTGTTGTCCACATGTAACAGTAGCTCATAGTTATTGCCTATGTATTATCACAAAATATACATACGCATTAGTTGCTGCCCAAAATTTACACAAATTATCACAAAAACAAGAAGCTTCTTTCACATATAGTTGTTGCCCACATTATCACAAAATATAACAACAGCAGTACCCATACTTACAACCCAAAATATAACAACAACAGTACATATATTTACAGCCCAAAATAAAGCTCTTCCTTTGCACATAGTGGCTGCCCAGCCACATGTATTTCTAGCACATGTTGGATGCAAATAGGCTAATGTAACTTGCTGATGAAAACCAAAAACAGATTCACTCCCAAACGTTGGATGCAAACTCATGCACATCAGACTGTGAGATTAACCAAAATATAAAGAACTTGCATGCTGTCAGATTCACTTTAGTATGGACATGTTATGGATGTAAGTAGGAAGTGAAGATATTAGTGCAGAAATTTGAAGTTGTGCACAGATTTGATCTAAAAATGCTCAGTAATGGAAACAAAGACAGTAATGACATTTACACAATGTTATATGACACATAACATTGGATTAGCAAACAAATTGGAGTTATAAAAAAAAAATAAACAAAACCAAAAACTCATTAGTTGTTGCTGAAATAGGCTAATGTAACTAGGTTCTTTGAATGAAAGCTAAAAACCAAAAACTTACTGCTGTAAATAAGCATCTGTTGGAGTTATAACAATTATTAAATAAGCATAAAGTTGAAGAAATTTTAGATTAAAAACATGTTACATGCTTGTTTAATACATTAAAATTAAAATAAGGATGGTTGATGCATGACTAAAAGGAAAGGAGTGTTCTTTTGTTTAAATTTCCACTTAAGGACACGTCAACACATCTCAAAAGAATTATTCTAAGTGTTTCGACTAATATCACTCTCTCCTTGTCTCCCTTTTTTGTTTTCCTTTCCTCATAGCCTTAGCCTCCAGTGATGAACCGCACAGAACATGAGGGGATAACCAACCACTCACAGAATATTCAAGAGAGGAAGTGGAGGAGAGGCACGAAGGCAAGGATAAGAAGGGGAGCATTCGAAGAGTAAGGATATACCAGAAAAAGCTTTTGGAGCAGAGCAGATTGGAGAGATTTTTATTCTGTTTATTTTTATTTTCTCAACCTATGTTTGTTATGTTTTGGTTTTGTTTTCATCGCTTTCAAATATAGTATGTGTGAGTAATTTCCTAAACTCAGGCTCGTGAATCCTTTGAATGGGTTGTGTTTTCTAGGATTTGTGATTTCCATCGTGTTTAGTAAGTGGAATCCAACGTGTTTTCTACCATCTTGGTTTGTGTAAGATCTTGGTTTTTGTTAACACACTTAGCATCAGTTTGGTATTATTTCGATGGAGGTTATTTCAAAAATTAAATTGTGCATGCATGAATCATATACAATATCCAGGCACTTTGTTATTGACCGAAATAGTGTTTGAAGGAAGTCAAGAAGTCCTAACCCTTCTTGTGAAACAAATCTGTGAAAGGGAACCCGCAACCTAGGTATTTGACAAAAGCTTTCTTAGACATTAAAAATTGTTTTAAGGACATTCTTTAAATCGTCAAGTTTAGGTATTATTGGAAGTACCCTAAATGATTCATCAGATTAGATATATTGTTCCAATTAAAAAAAGAATAGAATTAAATCCTATCATTTTCATCCTTGTGCATACTGAATCAGACTCATTAGTCGAGGGCTAGTTTTCATTCTGTAATCCTTTTTCACCATCATTATTTCCATGTTTTTCTACAAATAAGAACATCTTCACTCTGATAGTAAAAATATCACAGTTCAGTTCTTCAAAGCTTTAATCCTTGTGAATTAGACCTTGGGATTCTCCCTAGAACCAATCACACACCTTCTGCACTTGGGAGGCATTTTAATTGGGGAGACAAGTTTTTGACGCTGTTGTTGGGAAATTAAAGGCAATTTATAGAACAACCAAATGTTGCTGTGAGGATGTGTGATTGAGTTGTAAACCTCTTCACATGTTGGTGACATCTGATTCTACCTTTTACATTATTTTTTTTCCTTCTTTCTTATTTTATCTTGTTGTTATTTCCTTTCGTTTTTACCTGCTGCCATCAATTGTTTACCTTCTGTTGCACACCTCTGGTGTCTTTTGGGGAGGTCAATTGGGTTATTGTATGTCTATTTGGAATCGAGACCATACATTTCATTCGGTCAGAACAGAGTTTGTGACATACTCAAACTGTGAATCCCTTTCATTTGATTCATCTTCTGAGGAATCTAATACCATGGTTGAAGAAAAGCAAGATGAAAGGAGAGTGGGTAATCACAACAGGACCCTTAGTGATTACTTGCAACCTGTTAGGACTAGTTCACCCTCATGCATTATCAAACCCTTAAATGCAAACAACTTCAACTTCAAACCTGGCATGATTCCCCTGATACCTCATTTTCATGGGATGGAATCAGAGAACCCATACCTGCACATCAAAGACTTTGAGGAAGTCTGTTCAACCTTCATGGATTGAACCTGTACTAAGGAAGTAATCAAGCTTAAACTGTTCCCATTTTCATTAAAAGACAAAGCCAAAACCTAGTTGAATTCTTTAAGGCCTAGGTCCATAGGAACATGGCAGGAAATTCAAACTGAATTTAAAAAAAAAAAAAAAAATTCTTATGCATAGAACTAATGCACTAAAAAGGCAAATCATGAATTTTGCTTAAAAAGACAATGAAACCTTTTATTAGTGCTAGGAAAGGTTCAAAGATTTTCCTAATGCTTGTCCTCACCATGGATATGAAAAATGGAGAATAATTAATTTTTTCTATGAGGGTTTACAACCCAAGATGAGGCAATTTGCGGAAACAATGTGCAATGAGGAGTTCTTTAATAAAGAACCAGAAGAGGCCTTTGAATACTTTGACCAGCTATCTGAAAATGCTCAATCGTGGGACACTTCAGACATTTATGATAGGGCTGAACCCTTAAAAACAATAACTGGAGGGGGAAAGAATAATTTGAGGGAGGTTGATGATTTGCATGCTAGGTTATCAATGATTTCTAGGAAACTAGAAACCATAGATGTGAATAAAACCAATGAGGTTCAAGCTGTTCAAAAGGTGTCAGAAAAATATAATATCTGGGAGGATATAGGGCACTCAACTAATGAGTACCCTACAATCCCAGCTTTTAAAGAAGTTCTTCTAGATCAATCTAACACTGTTAATATGGTTTCTAAATCTTTTCCAGGTCCATTTTCTAACACATACAACCCCAATTGGAGGAACCATCCAAACTTCAGCTAGAGAAATGATCATCCCTCAACCCATGCACCTGGCCCTTCTCAGTATGCAGCAAATGCAAACCCAATAGTACCAAGACCATCCTTGAACTAGAGGAGGAATCTCGAGGAAGCTGTCTAGCAAATGGCAACAAACCTCCAACAGTTCATGTAGAGGCAAGCCACCATCAACAACCAGAACTCATAAGCCATTAATGATATTAGGGGTTCCCTATCAAGGCTGACCACAACCCTAAGCATCCAAGAGAAAGGTAGTTCCCTGCTCAGCCACAACCTAATCCTCAAGGTCAACTCCATCAAGTTTCAGATGTAGCTAGCTTAACCCTTAAACGAGTAAAAGCTATCATAGCCTTCAAGAGTGGTAAAGTTTTGGAAACTCCCATCCCAAAATCAGGCAACTTTGATAAGGATTCTAACCCACTTTGCATTGAAGCTGAAAAAGAACATTGCACAGCACCATCACCCTTCCTCACAAGGTTAGCTTCCTTACACAAGGATAAAAATCAGACTAAAATCCTAGAGATTTTTAAACAAGTAAGGATTAACATACCTCTATTGGATGTTATTCAGCAGATTCCCACATATGCCAAATTTGTGAAGGACTTATGCACTATTAAAAGAAAATTAAATGTAAATAAAAAAAGGCCTTCCTTACTGAGCAAGTTAGTGCTATCATATAAAATAATACCCCACCTATGTGGACCCAGGGTCACCGACTATTGCCTACATAATTGGAAACTAAACAATTGGTCATGCATTGTTAGATCTAGGGTCTAGTGTGAACTTGCTGCCTTATACTGTGTATGAGAAACTTGGCCTAGGAGAGTTGAAATCCACCTCAATCACACTGCAAGTAGCTGACAGATCTATAAAAATACCTAGGGGGTAGTGGAAGATGTTTTAATCCAGGTTGATAAGTTTTACTATCCAGTGGACTTTGTTGTTCTTGACATGCAACTTTCAACAAATTCTATGCTTCAAGCACCTATAATTTTGGGAAGACCATTTCCGACTACCTCAAATGCTCTCATAAATTGTAGAAGTGGTATTCTAAAATTAAGTTTTGGAAATATGACCTTGGAACTAAATATTTTCAACTTGTGCAGGCAGCCCCAAGAAGTGGAAGAAGTACAAGAAGTAAACCTGTTAGAAAGCATTTTTTCACAAACTTTTCCACTGTCTTGCCAGTCTATTGATTCATTAATTGATTTAGAGGATAATCTTGACCCAACCGACACATCTAATGAATTTTCCTTTATTTCATGTATAGGGACCGAAGCTGAATTGTAGTGGAAGCTTAAGTTTGAGCAACTACCCCCAGTGATAGTAACAGTAAGACCTTCAGAGAAGCAGATCCTAGCATTGGATCTCAAACTCCTACAAGCAGAACTTAAGTATGCTTTCTGGGGACCATATAGCACCTTCCCAACGGAGGTTATTTCAGACATTAAATTGTGCGTGCATGAATCATATACATTATCTAGACATTTTGTTCTTGACAGAAATAGTGTTTGAAGAAAATCGAGAAGTCCTAACCCTTCTTGTGAAACCAATCTGTGAAAGGGAACCCACAGCCTAGGTGTTTGACAAAAGCTTTCTTAAACATTGTTTTTAAGGGCATTCTTTAAATAGTTTAGTTTAGGTATTATTAGAAGTAATCTAAAGGATTCATTAGATTAGATACATTGTTTCAATTAAAAAAAGAATAGACTTAGATCCTATCATTTTCATCACTGTGCATACTAAATCAGACTCAATAGTTGAGGGCTAGTTTTCATTCTGTAATCCTTTTTCACCATCATTTTTTCCAAGTTTTTCTACAAATAAGAACATCTTCACTTTGGTAGCAAAAATATCACAGTTTAGTTCTTCAAAGCTTTAATCCTTGTGAATTTGACCTTGGGACTCTCCCTAGAACCAATCACCCACCGTCTGCACTTGTGAGGCATTTTAATTGGAGAGACAACAGCTCTCTAGATTGCCAGACCCATCTCACCTAGAAAACAATACAAGCACAACATTTTTTCCAGTAAACGCTGAATGTTTTACTCTTGTGCCACAACTGCCGCTAGCTGGTTACTCTTCAGGAATGAGCCTCCAAGCTCCACAACCGCCTTGCGCGGGTTTCCTTAGGGAATGAGTCGACAAGTTCAGCAGTTGCCTAAGATGGACCCAGGGAGTCGACTGGTTTCCTAACCACTTAAGTGCGAGTTACTACAAACAAACTACAACATCAACCCCAAAATGGGAACACCAAATGACAATTTACACCAAGGGTAGAAAATTCACTACTACCTACAATAGCAAAAAGGATCACGGAAATACACATAAAAAATCAATCTTCGAAATATGCACTCTTCATTGACAATAAACAATCTCTCAGGCAAACATCCCCACAATAAATAAACTAAAGTCAAGCCCCGCACTCACACCTAATGCTGTCGAGTGCATCTTCCTCTAAATCATAGCTTTATGCTTGCACCTAATGCGATTGAGTATATCTCCCGTCTATCTCTCCAAGCTGAGCTCTTGTCCACTTAGCACAAAACAAACAGAAAACTAGGGACCAAATAGGAAACCAATGACCAATTTTGAAAATTTATTCTGCTGATTATTGACTTGAATATTCTCAAATCCTAATTGTCCAGCAAATCACCCTTAAGAATCATGGGCATCTGTAAATGAACAGTCTATAATTTAATTAAGAGATAAGGTCGAAAACCAAACTAAGAGACAAGGTCGAAAACTAAACTAAGAGATAAAACTAAGAAGAGATAAGACAAGTTGACTCAGACTCCTAAGAGGAAAGATTCACAGACTTCTAAAAAAAAAAAAAGCCTAAGACTTCTAAAAGGAAAATGTTTCACAAGGCAAGTTTGACTCAATTTTCAAGAAAATAGACCTCTATATAAGGAACAAATCCCCCACAAATCTGACAAACTCTTCAGAGGCTCTCTCCAAAAGCTTCATACATACAAACTCAACCGCACATAACGACTCCAAAAGATCTTCGCTAAATTCCTTAATTATATTATGAGATATGTGAGGTTATGAGAGATTGTAAAATCACCTATCATAGTGGATTTCACCCCCAAACAAACCATGGACGTAGGCATTATGTTGAACCACGTAAATTTTTGTATCTCTTTTTATTTGTTTTTATTCGCTTATTGTTATTTTTTTTACAGATGAACACGAAGAGTATTGTATCGACACTTGGACCATCATAGTGGGTCGGGAATGATTCTTTCCTCAATTCCGGTCTGTTATGCGAGTTTTAGGCAATAACAAGTCCCTCCCATAACTTTTTATTTTTTATTTTTTTTATAATAAGAAATCCATTCATCAATAAAACATTACAAACAAAGTTTTTCAACCCATATAATAGGTTTGATAAACTGAGGGAAAGAACCTTCCCATACACATATCTCTTCAACATGCCATGCATATCTTGCTAGCTTGTGTGCACCTTCATTATGGCTGTGGCCAACAAGTTGAATGCTACACTGATTAAAAAGCTTTATCAACTCTTAAATATCCTTGATGTTGTTACCAAATAGAGACGTGGAAAAAACATCATTACTTTGAATTCTAGTAGCCATAATCAATGAATCTGTCTCCATCTCCAAGTTGAGTATACCTCTATGTAAGCATAATTGTAAACCTCTAAGAATGGCCACCAATTCAATCTCAAGAGGGTCATTATTTTCCATTTCTTTCTTGTTTGCTGCAAGAAGTACATCCCCATTCTCATATCGTAATAAAACTCCCACAACTACTCTTTGTTGATCGAAGAAAAGGGCACCATTCACATTTAGCTTTAAAAAACCAGCTTGAGGAGCAGTCCATCTGCCTTTACTCTTCCACCCACCAGACTTCACATTTTTCGAATCAGACCATAAAGCTAATGCATGGTGGACAGCTGTTGTAGGATGAATTTTCACATTTTCAAACATTTACTAGTTTATCCTATACCAGAATCTCCATGCTATGAGTAAAATCTTCTCAACTTCCTCCTTCCTGCCACGATTCTGTGCTGCACTAGCAAACTTTGTAAAATTAGTATATCGTTCCCAGGATTCAGATTAAGCCCCACATCAAACCAACTCTGATGTATTGTCTTGCATCGATAAACAACATGCAATATGTCCTTTTCCTCTGTTCCATAGAAAATACATTTGTCATCCACCATCACATGCCTTCTTTTTAAATTAGCCTTGTAGGTAATCCATTTCTACGAGCCCTCCACCCACATATCTTCACCTTATTGGAGATCTGTATTTTCCACATTCCACATTCTTTGCTGCTCATGTGAATTTGAGGTTTCACCATTTATGTTCCCTCTTTGAAGTGACTTGAACATTTTGTAGGCACTCTTAATTATAAAATCTCCATTCTTCTCAAGTGCCCACACCAGTTTATCAACACTTCCACCAGAGCTTAAAAGGATTTTAAACACCTCTACTGCCATATGAGAAGGTAAAATTTGATTCACTTTCTCCACGTCCCACTAGAAAGTATTGTTATCAATAAGATCTGCAACAGTTTGGTGAGGATGTTGCACTACATCTGGAACAATAGAATTAAGCTGTTTGAAGTTTGGGACCAAATAATCATGCCACAAATTAATAGTTGAACCATTTCGCACCCTTCATTGACAACCCAGCTTTAAACTCTTTATTGTATCCCAAATACCTCTCAATGCATAAGATGAGTTAGGGCCCAACTTTGCTTCAAAAAATGTGAATTCAGAAAGTATCGAGCCTTATACAATTTATGCAACAATGTGCTCTCTTCACACATGATCCTCCACCCTTGCTTAGCAAGTAGGGCCAGCACTTTTTCCTCATTGAGTAGGTAGGGATGGACATAGTAACATCCTTAATCAAAATTTCCCCTTTGAGACAACACCTCTTCCTTCCAATTCTTCAATTTTTGCCACACCTTGTACTTAATATCAGAACTTGAGGCTTCTCTCGACCAATCACTGGTGGTTATCCCAAGTATCTATCATACTGTTGAAGCTGTTGGACACCCCACAAATTCAGTCATTTCTCCTGTTGAGCTCTTGTGACATTCATGCTAAAAACTATTGTTGTCTTTGCTCTATTAACTTGTTGACCGAAAGCTTGTTCAAAGACTTGCAGTAGATTTTGTATCTTCTGATTTTCAACCATGTCAACTTTGCAAAATAGAACATAATCATCTGCAAAAGCAGATGATTGATTCTATGAGCCCCTCCCATAAAATTTGCGGTTATGTTATTGATAAATACTAAAACTGTAAGTGAACCGCCATCTTGAGATTTATATCTTAGTATTCAAGGTCCATTAGTTACAGGTATTATTTTGGTAGGTTTTTAGATTCCCCAATTTAATGCATAAACATATAAAAAGGAATAAGCATATTCAATTTATTATTAATCAAAAGCAAAAAATTCAATTCTAAACTTTCTCAATAAAACTTTACTTTCATCAGTAATAATTTGTTTTTTTTTTATATTCGATTCACACTTTACTTTAACTTCACATGTACCCACCCAGATGTAGCCCATGTGTCCTAATGTTGTCTATTGTCTCAGGACGAGAACTTATTATTCCCCCTTTGGAAAGTAAAAATATTTCATCTTATTTCATCTCATCTCATCATTATAATTTTCTTAAATTTTCACACAAAATATAATAAACAATTTAACTTTTTCAAATCTCAAAACAATAATAATATTAAAAAATAATATTCTAACAAAAATTAATACATAAATAAACAAGAATCCTACAAAAAATTTGGTCAAAATCAAAAGCAAGAGAGAACATAAATATATGAGTTTCTTTCACACATCTCAAATCCAAAAAAAATATTTTGCATAGGAGAATTTGTAAAAAAAATCTTCAACTCCAAGAAAATCAACAAAGTTAATTGTCTCTTAAGTTGTTTCACGATCTTCAAATTTCAAAACTTCGCCGCCATTTTCTTTTCTAAATTTTTAATAAAAATAGTTACCTCATCCACTAGGTTATCATCATCAGTATAAGATTCGTAGATTGATACAGAGTTCTACCCTATGGAAGAATGTCCATCCTCAAATATTTGGTAGGATTCTTGTTTATTTATGTATTAATTTCTCATATAATAATTTTTCAAATTTTGCAGCTATTTAAGTTTGGCTTGTGGGCTTCATAAAATAATTTCAAATTTTACTATTAGTCAATATTATTCAGAGTTTTTCTCTTTGTTTTGGGCAAATCTCGTCTTCTCTCGGTTGATCATTTGTTGGAACTAGCCTGCAGAATAATCACTATTATTTTTTACGTTAGCCACCCTTCCCCAACCACCTCCGTAGATAGTACACATCCTCTCAAAATTTTGGAGACTCGGTAAGTCTCTCTCTCTTCTTCCTTCATCTTCTCTCTCTTTTAGACACTTTTTTTCTCTATCTATGAGCTTATTTTTGTGTAATTTGGTAGCGAAAATGGAAAATAGTTGTTGTGAATTTTTGTAATTTGTGATGACATGATTGTGTCAAATTTGTGATGATATGGTTATGTAAAATCTGTGTAATTTTGTGATGATATGGTTGTGTAAAATATGTGTGATTTTGTGTTGATGAGTTTGTGTAAAATCTGTATAATTTTGTGCAAATGAGTTTGTGTAAAATATGTGTAACTAAAATAGGATGGATGTTACTACAAAAAAAGACAGAATTGCCGACGTTTATATTATCGATGGTTGTTTATGCACCGGTAAAAATATATTATTGCCGGAGCTTAATTTTTAAGCCGCTAAATAATTACATTTTCTAGCATTTATATTGTTACGCCGGTAATAATATATAGCTTTGGCGGCGTTCCAAAAAATGCAAAAAGTTGATCAAGTTTATGCCGATACATTATTGAGCTTTTCGACGTTCATATTGTTATGCCAGTAGTAATATATAGTTATTTCGGTGTTTAACAAAATGCCTGCAATTGATCAATTTTTTGGCTTTTATATTGTTTAAAAAAATGTCTATAATTGTTCAATTTTATGTTGATAAATTAATAATGTTCTGGCGTTTATATTGTCATGCTGGCAATAATATATAGCTTTTTCGGCGTTTAACAAAACGCTAAAAATTGATCAATTTTCTGGCATTTATATTGTTTAAAAAAATGCATACGATCGATCAATTTTACGTCGATAAATTAGTAACGTTCCAGCGTTTATATTGTTTAAAAAAATACTTACAATTAATCAATTTTACGCTGATAAATTAGTAATGTTTCGCTGTTTATATTGTTACGCCGGTAATATATAGTTGTGGCAGCATTTAAAAAAACGCTGACAATTGATTAATTTTACGCTGGTAATTAAAAAGAATAAAAAAAGCTTATTTAAATGATACAAAGAAAAAGGTACTTAAGTTCTTGCCACAATGAAAACGCCTCTACTCTGCTCGGTCTTTTTTCGCACTCTGAAAGAGAAGGCAAAGTGTGCTATATATATATTTGACATGTTAACAAAATACCCCTAAAGTCTTAACTGAATCTCTGTAAGAGATTGCCTGTTGTCTCCTTATCCTTGGGCGATTCTGCATAATTCCTGTACAACCTTACCTTCAGACAGTTTTGAGAAACCTTTCAATCTATACAACAGAAAACAGGATAAGCCATCAAAAAAAGTGAAGTGAACTCACATGAGACCATAGCTTTCGATGGCTTTTATTACGAGAGAAAGATTTACTACTCAGTCGTTTGAATTTTATCTATGCCGTTTCAACTGATTTTTCATGTCTTGGGTGAATGGAGTATACATAGCTTAGAGATGGATAGGGATGATGCATGCATGAAAACATTTTTATTTCATTATCTCAATGATTTATAAAAACTTGAGACTTTTAGCCTCATTTTTCGAGCACTCTTGCTCTTCATACATCAACATATTATCCTTACTTAAAGGAGTAGGAAATCAAAATGAAGAGGTAAGTAAGGATTTTAAATCCTTATTCTCATACTTTAAATCTCCTCTTTTCTTGCTAGATTCATGAACAAGTCGTTGAAGTTCATAAATCTTCTCGTTAAGCTTTTTAACTCATGAGTTTTGAATTTCAATCACCTGGAAAATGCAACTGTGGATGATGAGTATCGAGTACCGAGACTCGATACAACACAAATTAGCGACCTGAGACTCCATGATTTACGGCACTTGAGAAGTCTTCGATAATATAAAAAGCCTTTGCAACCTTAGTTTTAATGGAAACCACAATAATATTTTTACTGGACTTCTTTTACCTTTTTTAGACCTTTCATCCATAAACTCTTTTTGCTTCCACTTTGATGCTCTACATACCACGCGTGTTTCCAGATTCTCATTGTCCTTCCAAAATAACATACAACCATTGGGACATACTAAGATCTTCTCGTATCCAAGCCCTAACTTATTCATGTACTTCTTTACCTCGTATGTATTTTTAGGCAATAATGCTCCTGGTGGGAGCAATTCATTTACAAATTCAAGTAGTTCTGTAAATAAGCTATTCCTCAATCCACCCAAACACTTTATATTCTAGAAACATATGATAGCGCTAAACTTAGTATGTTTTGTGCACCCTTCATATAATGGCTCATTAGTATCTTTCAACATATTGTAAAATTTATTAACTCTCTATCTAGAATCTTGTCGATTTTTATATTGCACTTCAACTTCTCCAGCTTCCACACCTATTTCAGGCCTAGTACCTTCAACTATTTCAGGATCAAACATAGAAAAAACATCATGTAACATGGTTGTCATCCCACTGGAACCTTCATATATTTACTCATTATTGTTTTGGGCATCAGTTGCATGGTAAGATGCCTCCCATTTTCTTTCCCATTGAGCATGCCAAATGGTGTAATCTTGAGAAATTCCATAGCTAATCAAATGATCATATCCTATGTTGGACATGAACATCATACGTAATTCACATTTTCTACATGGGCAACAAATCGACGAATCTGTAGGACAATTGTCACAGCGGCATTCGGAGAAAGGGAGGCGGTTGATCGACGGTGTTGAGATTGAGGTCAACAGCGACGGACTGGGAGAGAGAAGTCGTGCGGCGTGAAGGGAAGAGAGGCGAAGAGAGACAGTGTAGCATTGTCGTGGATTTCCGAGAATGGGACTATATAAGGTGCTTGGCGGTCCTTTTCATGCAGGTGACGACGTGGAGGAGCTGGCTAGGACGCAACGCTTCACCGACATAACCTGAGTTACCGAAATGAGACGGGAGAAAAGAGTGGCTAAGAGCTCTGTTCTGTTTTCTAAAAACAGGGGCTCATGGTGGTGGTGCAAGGTTGAGGTCGTGGTGCAACAGGGCTAGAGTTTGGGTAAGGGTGATGGTGCTTGGTGGTACTCAGTGAGGGGTAATAATTCCTCTGTTTTGAGGAGTAAAAATAGGGGCCACTTGGACAAGCAACGGTGGCTTGGTTGACGGTGGTGCAGGAGCCGTGCGGAGGAGTTGGGACGGCATGGTTCTCTAGCTGGGTTTCATGGTGGAAAGGGTTATGCTACGGAGGAGGAAAAGCTCGATTTGCATGCTGGACAGGTTGGTAGCAGTGCATTCGAGGTTGCGGATTGGTGCTTTACGTGGCTTGGTTCGTGGAATGATCGGTGGCCCACGGTGGGTCTTGACAGTGGAATGAGATGATAAATTACGGTGGAGGGAGAGGAGAGGTGCCTAAGAGTGGTCACCTTGCCGAGACTATGGATGTGGAAAGATTCTGTTGCCGAATGGGATGAGGAGGAGATGCAGTGGTCGGTTTGTGCAGTGGCGCTGCGCTACTGCTGGGCTCGATCGGGGCAGTGGCGATGTCGTATGCTTTATGTACAAAGCATTCAAGTGCAATGATTTAGATTAGAGCAAAAAAATTCAAATGATCGATTAAACATAATGATTCACCAAAGAGGAAAAACAACTGGGTGGTGGAAAATGGGAAGGGAGGAATGGAATTGCGGTGTATGTGGGGAAGCTCGTGCACATGGGAGTAGTAGGTAGGAAAACAAAAGAACTCTAAAAAAAATGATTACAGAGGGAAAGGGGGTAAGGAATGAACAACAAAAGAACTCTAAAAAAAATGATTACAAAGGGAAATGGAGTAAAGGAACAAACGTTATTCACATGGGGTGGAGAAAAAAATAACGCAGCCGAACTGTACAAACCGCCACCCTTAATTAAAATTATGTGTCGCGAACGTATAATTAGTGGCATTTAAATCAATGCCACAAATTTATATAATGAGTTGACAATGTACTAGCAGCGACGTTTATGGTAATGCCGCTATTTTAATTAGTGGCGGCGTTTAAAGAAATGCCGTTAATATATTCAATATATCGCCAACGTAATATTGGTGGCGTTTAAATAAAGGTTGCCAATTTATATGATGCTCTGGCAATGTACTAACAACAACGTTTATGATAACGCTGCTATTTTAATTAGTGGTGGCGTTCAACAAAATGCCGTTAATTTATTCAATGTGTTGTCAACGTACTATTAGTGCCGTTTAAATAAATACCGGCAATTTGTCTGATGCACTGGTAACGTACTAGCAGCGGCATTTATTGTAACGGCGCTATTGTATGCAATGGGATGTCAACGAAGTAATGGCGACATTTCGTTAAACGCCATTAAATTAGGAAATCTAGTGGCGTTCTACAAATGCCACTAAATTGTATACAATGTCGCTAATGAGATTTTGGAGGACGGTTATGCCGGTAAAAAACCTCTGCTAATTATTAAGCGGCGTTTTTTTGGACAGGTGCTGGCGTTTAGCGAGCGCCAGCAATCCTGTCTTTTTTTATAGTGATGTTGTAGTTGATGTGTTTGTGTAAAATCTGTGTGTTTTAACATTTTGAGTTGCTTGTGAGCCATGGAAGTTATGAATTTGAAGGCTGATAATGGTAATAGTAGTAGGGGGTGATGTTGTAGAAGTGAGTAGATAATTAAGATAGAGAGGGGTGAAGGTAGGTAGGAGTAATTAAATGTAAAGAAAAATGATGTGTGGGTATGGGGTTCATGAATCACCGCTTTTTGTACTTGGAATATTATAACCTAACTTAGAGGCTATATATATATATGTCTATAGCTATGGGGTTGGTTTTAGTTTAGCATTGGTGTAAGATATACCATTAATGTCCATTTTATATGTCTACTACTTGCTCGTACTAGAATACTGAAAAGTCCTTATAATTGAAAGGAAAATCTGTGTCTGGTAAGTTAAGTATTGAAGTAGAGGCCAAATCATCTGCTCCTGCTTAATTGATATGACGCTAAGGCGAAACGATTGTACGAGCTAGACACCAAAAATTTGCCCTACGGCCTATATACAGAAGGACGTTGATTTAGTAGAATGTAATTGGGAAGAAGTGGGTGCTATCATAAACTGGCATCTCTTATACCGCAAGGGCACAAAAGTTTGTTGTTGATCATCACTAGTACGAAATTCCCAGATCAGAGACATGTTGATTATTCAAACTTCACGATCTAAGAGCATTTGATGATGTAAAATACAGTTATTTATGAGGAAACTTTTTAAAAAATGAGCTACAATGGATGTTGTATTTCACTTCATTTTCCATTTTGCTATAGTGATCCCGCTATATCTAGAGGATACTGTTCATACATGTAAAATGAAAACAGAATCTGGCTGGTTTGATTCACAAAATCAAATTATTTCATTTCATATAATTATTACAAATTTTTCAAACTACCATACAAAATATAATAAACAATTCAACTTTTTTAAATCTCAAAATAAAAATAATATTATAAAATTATAATATAATAATATTTTATTTAACTTTCAACAAAATATTTCATCTCATCTCATTTGAACTACATAACAAAATGAGGCATTAATTACTTTGTTGCTTTGGCGGTATTTAAGTTTATTAAGAGTACGCAGCTGAGCACATGCATGGCTTTTCAATTTCCGCGAGTTAGGTTTATAAAGAACATGAGGAACTTGTCGGCTAAACCCAGTCCATTTTTCCTATAAAAGCCGAAGAGCATTAGTGGCCCGGACACACAGCCTTTAGTTCCTACTGCTAAGTACTGCTTCTACTTGCTCGTACTAGAATACTGAAAACTCCTTATAATTGAAAGGAAAAATGTCTTCTTCTGATCTGTCTGGTAAGTTAAGTATTGAAATAGAGGTCAAGTCACCAGCTCGTGTTTTTTATGAGGCTAACGCGAAACGATTGTACGAGATACCAAAACTTTGCCCTACCTATGTACCCAAGGTTGATTTAGTAGAAGGTAAATGGGAAGAAGTGGGAGCTGTCTTTAACTGGCATCTCGTATTCGGTAAGGGCAACAAAAGTATTTTGTTGTTGATCATATATTATTGTATTAATATAAACTCTCTCACGTGTCGCATGTTTATATGATCTTGTATTACAAAAGTTTGTTGTTCGATCGCCCGCAGTTTGCAATTTTTTATTTGCAATAATGTCACTAAATTGCCAATTTAATTCATTGATCACATCTCAAACTACTAAGAACTTTTAATATACGCCCTATGTAATTGCAAGTTGACACTATTACCCTTTAATTTTTTCTCTACGTTCATTTGCTCTTTCTTAATTTCTAATTTTTAAAACTTTTAATTTACAATGATTATAATGTTTTTTTTTTTTT
>QEOT01122506.1:0-22648 GCA_003123785.1 Pterocarya stenoptera | reverse complement strand
TTTTTTTTTTTTTTTTTTTGATGTATGGTTGTTGGAGTTTTGGAGTTATTTTGCTTTTTTTATGGCAGGTTGGGGTTTTTGAGTTTTTTGCCCTTTTTATGGCAATTTTGCAGTTTTTTTATTCTTTTGATGGTGGGTAGTCAATTTTAAGTTTTTTTGAGTTTTTGATAGCTGTATATAGTTGGTTTTGCTTTTTTGAGTTTTTTTTTTTTAATTTTTTGATAGCAACTACTAAGTTTTGCAGTTTTTTGGCTTTTTTATGGCTATATATAGCAGATTGGAGTTCTGGAGGTTTTTGAGTTCTTTTGCATTTTTTATGGCAATTTTGCAATTTTTTGACTCTTTTGATGGTGGGCAGTCAATTTTGAGTTCTTTTGAGTTTTTTATTGTTGTATATAGCAGTGCAGCTGTTTTTGATAATTTTTGTAAGTTTTTTTTATGGATGTATACATGAGCAGGTTGTATATAGCAGGTTGGATTTTTTTGTTAATGTATCCTGAAGCGTGAGCATCATGTTTACTGTTAATGCTTGAACACATAATGCAAATGTGAGATAATGGAATCTGCTGCAAAACAGTATTTGCTCTTGATGATATAAATCAAATCAAAATTAGATGAAATCTTGAACCCACAAGCATAAGATCAGATATGCCAATATGAAGATTAGATGGTAAATTTTAAGACATTCACATTCTAACAATTGAGTGCCAGTATCATACAAAAAGTTTTATATGTCAATTGTCATACACCACTACTACAACTGCTGCTGCAGCAGCACGATAATACATAGGAGCCAAGCTATGATACAAAAATTTGAAGCAATCCCATTACAGACTCAATCCCAAATCACTTCAAAAGCTCTGGTAAGCACCAACTAATTAGTCTAACACAAGCCTACAAATTTGACAGCATATACCAAGTTTCAAAGTCACCTACATACTACTACATAACATGACACTACAACTACAAAAGCCCAATATAGGCGGAGTAATGTGCATGAACGTAATATTTTAACTTCTTGCTCCCGAAGCCCCAACTCTCTCTTCTCGATCTCATTTGCTCTCTTAGACAGCTCAATCTCCCTCTTCTTGATGTCTTCGAGACTCTTCTCGAGTTCTCTTTGGCTCCTTAACAGTTCATTGTATTTTTCTTGAAGTTGCAGGTCATAGTCGTGATTACTATCTGCCCACTTGAAAAATTTGCAGTATGGTAATTCCTGATCATTTTTTACATATACCAAAAATGTTATATCTAAATAATATTAATCATTGTATTAAGCAACATACACTACAAATTATGTAGTTACCTCTGTGTTGTACTTTAGACAACCTCAGAAAGGTCGTCCTGGATTTCTGTCAATTTTTTAGTATCTTAGTATGGCTTCAATCCCACAGAAGCAGAATATTTGAGGGAAAGTGCGTTTACCAAAGGATGAAGAAGTCATTGATGATGATGATGATGATGATGACATCTGGACGAAGGTTGAAGAAATCTGCAAGTTTGCAGTGTAACAAATTGATTTGATAAGTGAATGAAAAAAAAAACAAGTTTAGATTTATTAAACTTGATTGATGTTAAACAGAAATAGGTTCTACATATCCTATGGAAAACAAACTCTAATTCATTAAACTGAATTGATGCTAATTATAGAATAATACTTCAAAATCAGCTTCAACAAATATGATGATCACAATCCAACCATTAAACTGAAAAACTGTAAGATTAAAGCCAACATTGTAAAAATTGTAAGCAATATGGTGTAACATTACTTGTGTTTTTTGAAAAACAAATAACAATTACTTGTGTTGTTAAACTGACGTAATATAGGCGGAGTTTTTTTATTCCTTTTTGTTGGCTGAATTTACTAAGTGTTAACAGGTGAAAATTTATGATGTTGGCTCTCAAGTTGGCTCAAGTGAAGACCTAATTCATTTGAAAATTAAATGGGGAGATATATGCTCTTAAATGTGAGAGCCTTTCTCGTTCACAAAACAAAACCTCAATGTAATTCTAAAATGATAATTATCAATCTAACCCCTTATTTGCAACTAACATCTAACAAGTAACAAAAACAATTGTCAAATTAGCTATATCCATCACAATTGTCAATATAGGCTATTTGGTTCCTGGCTATTTGGTTCCTGGGTTGGATTCCCCCCAACACAATTCCCCTTCCTTTCTCCCATTCGCCTCACAGATTCAATTCACCCATTCCAACATCAACCAAAATTTATTGAAATCAACAACTTAGACCCACTCAAATCAGCAACCAAACACATAAGGAACATGAAAAATTAGCAACAAAAAAAAATTCTTCGGAACAACAGAAACACAAAAACACAACCAACAAAAACAGAAAAAGATCTACAAATAGCAAAAGAGAAACAATAGGTCCCACAAACTTAGATCATAGCTATCAACAGAGAAACAATAACAAACCAACAAATGATTAATTATCTGCGGCAACTATGATTCTACCGAATTATCATAAAAAATAAAATGATTCCACCTATACCGGGACATATATCTGAGCTGTTCAAATAATTGGAAAAAGTTAAAGTATAGCTAAGATTTGTTTGTAAAAAATAGGTGCGCCAAAAAAGGGGGAAAAAAATAACGGACATGGAACCTTACCTGGGAGAACTTGTCTTTGTGGGTTAGGGTTTCGGGGGCTCTGTGGGAAAGGGATTTCAGGGTACAGGTTAGGTCGTGGGTTTCGGTTTCGGGGGCTCTGTGGGAAGGGGACGTCAAGGTACTGGTTAGGTGGGTTAGGGTTTCACATCTGGGTGGAGAAGCAGAAAAAAGGGGCTTCGACGACGATAAGAGACCCATCGTGGGTTTCGATGTTTGTGGAGGTCTTTGCGAGCAGAGCGATGACAGTGCCTTGGGTGGCTTTGTCGATTTCTCGAAGACGAAGGGAGAAGAGTTCGTGGGTGCTGCTGCGGGTTTCTTGGAGACAAGGATGGACTGCTTTGGGTTGGATCCCAGACAGGTTATCGAGGGTAATTGTCGTGACAGAAGGGAGAAGAAGAAGATGGAAGGCAGAGCGAGTGAGAGAGGAAATGTGAGAGTCTCGAAATGGGAGGAGACGGACGCATCTGAAACAAAAGCAGTGTTAGAAACGACGTCGTTTCTAAATTTTGCCACGTCGGACCGCGATGCCTCAACGGGTACGCAGGCGGTTGTATAAAGAGTTTTTGAATAAGAAAGATAAACCCAATGTTCAACGTTTTCTACTCCATGCTCATGGTCGTCTGATGACAATGGGGTTGGCTATCAACTAGCAAATTTCAGAGAGTAATGTTAGGAACAACATTTAAATATGAATAAATTTTGTGCAATTATTTTTTATAAAAAAGTAGGACCCGCTAATTAAAAAAATGATTTTTTTTCTTTCAATTTTTCATAATAGATTTATTTTTTTATAAAAAATATGCGCGAAACTTGTACATTTAAAATAGTTTCGCTATGTACAATCGCGAATGGGAATCGGCATGCAATCGTTGACACAAGCGTCCCGTCAATATTAATAAAAAATTAAAAAAAAAACAAGAATAAGGTTGAAGAAGAATTTGCAAACCCACTTCGCAGACTCATGGTTCGTAATCTGCAAATCTCTCACAATTTGTAAACTCAATTTCAGTTCTCCCAATCCTACTTCGCAACTTTCTCCCAAAATTGCAGGCCGTTTATAAAGGAAGAAACTTGGAAAAACATGATAGTAGTGTCTCTAACTCCCACAAGGGCATAAAAGCTTGAGCCAAAGATCACCAAAGAATCAAAGATGTCAACTGTTTCCAAATTGCATCCACTTTCTTGCTGTCTATAGTTTCATTATTCTCTTTCTTTCTTAGTGTGGTGTGAGTTTGTCCAGTCCAATTTGATGTTTTTGTTCAAGTTCGTAAAAAGAGTTATCAAAATTTCAATAAATCGTGGATTCTCTATCAAAAATTTTTTTAAAAAGAAAAAGAAGAAAGAAGTGAGATAGTGCTTAGAGTTTGAGATGCAGAGGGAGAGATAAGTGGTGGATTCTCTCTCTCAAAAACAAAAATAATAATAGAAAAAGAAGAGGAAAGAAGTGAGATAGTGTTTGGAATTCACAGTGACCAAGATGTAGAGGGAGAGAGATGGGACGTTGAAGGAGAAGAGGAAGGGGGCAGAGAGGTGGGCCCACGATTGCACCACGGCGGTATAAGGCGATTGTATTTAGCTTTTTTCATTAAATAAACACGTTCTAGGCTAATAAGTTTTTTTAGGTGCATATGGCTGTTTAACTTCCATTATATTCTCATTTCTCTCACGTAAAAAGGAAAAATTTTTTTAAAAAAATGAAGAAGAAAGAAAGAAAGAACAAATGGGCCTCATGGGGACATTCTGCATAAGCTTCCACTAAATTTTAGCAAAACGTCAGCTTCCACTGCATGCAATTTATTTACTTTTGTAGATCCATTATTTAAAAGAGAATTGCAGAGTTGGGTATTGGGTGGAAGATGATTGATTGTTCACGGAATGCATCATCCCCACAATTCAGGAACCCAATTTGCCAATTTGATCTATTGGACCCTTTTTTTCCTCCCATTAACAAGCACAAATTCGATTCATCTTACCAACAAGACAGGAAAAAGTCAAGTTCAACTTATTAATGTTATATTAATATTAGATACAGTTGTAAGTTGTGTAAGTGTTATGTATTATTTTTAAAAAAGTATAGGATCTAGTATTAAAAAATTAATTTTTTTTAATATGAATCTTATATTTACTCACTCTTTTTTAAATGAATACATTTTATATATGACTGCAATTGTTATATCCTTATTCGGATTCGAAACTAATATCAATTCATCTCATCTTATCATTATAATTTTTTCAAATTCTCACACAATTAATATAATAAACAATTCGATTTTTTCAAATTCTAAAATAATAATAATATTAAAAATAATATTTTAATAATATTTTATTCAACTCATTTAAAACCATTTCAACTCATCTCAATTCATCTCTAAATCCGAACGATGTTATCTCGTGACCAAGAAGACAAATACAGTATTTTGATGGTGAACAACACCGCACTTTGTGAAAACCAAACCAAAACAAAACATGGGGAGAGAATGAATATCCTCATATAATATAAACTTTATCATTATGTATTAAATATTATCTGTAAATAATATAAGTCAATCATTAAATAAGTAAATTTCACATTTTATGTCTATATTTTTCTAAATTATAGAAAGTATTTAAAGAAAGATATCGTAAAGAATTCTTTTTTTAGAAAAAACTTTATTTCGACCGAATATTATAACGTTTTTTCACTTTACGGAGTGGAGTGGTTGGTGAGTGCGTTTGAGAGGTGGCCAAAGTGAATTCAATTCACCCAGAAATATTCTCTTCCCGCGTCTTTCTCTCGTTAGCAGAAGTCTGTTCACTGTTGGATATCCCGATCAATGATTAGAATCATTAGATCCTACGGCCGAGACATGGATATCTAGAGCAAGACACTGTAAACAAAGAGTCCTACATAATCCACGAAACGTATTCCACGGATTGATCAGGAAATAGTCCTTTTACAATTCCGAGCTTCTCGTCCGTATACTTCTTAATCCCCACTGTTAAAAAGCACAGCAGAAAATACTTCAAGCACACTTTATATAGTTGTTCCACAAGTTTTTTCATATTGATAAATTCCAAGCGTTTCTTCTTAGTGACGAAATGTATTACGTAATATAAAATTAAAATAACACTTAATAAATCTACAACTTAAATATCTTATAAGAGAAAACAAAAAGATAGAGAATTTTTATGTATTTCAAATAGTTCCAAAAAACAATTGAGAGGGACTATATATAATCCACTCCCTCACGGCTGGCCATAAAGGCCAGCTTTCAATTGCCATTTAAATGGGCAGTAACACATTAAGCCATGCAAGCAAGTAATGCACACAGGAGAGGAGGGGGTCAGCCCTACGTGGGCTCCCCTCCATTCAACACCTACAAATACCTTTCATCTTGCACACACGGCATTAGTTTTTGCGGGGGTGTTTGAAGAGCTGTTCTAGATTTCTGGGTGTTTCTGTTATTGTTGCATTAATTCTTGGGAAGCAAACAATGGTCGGAATCGTGGTGGTTTTCGACTTCGACAAGACGATCATCGACTCCGATAGCGACAATTGGGTGGTGGACGAGTTGGGCGCCACGGACTTGTTCAATGATCTCCTCCCTACCATGCCTTGGAACTCTCTCATGGTACGTTCTCAGATTTCTTCGTGACGATCAGATATCATGAACAAGCATTCTAAGGAGTGAGGACTTTTCTTGTTTTGTTCAGAGAAGAAAAACAAAAAAGAACTGATGTTTTTTTCTTCCTTTGTTTTTGTTTTAAATTGACAGGATAGGATGATGAAGGAACTCCATGCACGAGGAAAAACCATCGAGGATATTGCTGATGTATTCAAACGGATACCCATACATCCCAGAATTGTCCCTGCTATCAAAGCATCCCATGCTTTAGGGTACATCTCTCTCTCTCTCTCTCTCTCTCTCTCTCTCTCTCTCTCTCTCTCGTTAAGGTTTTGGAAGCTTTTTAGGGAGTGAAATTTATGGTGGCAATGGAACTTTTTTTTTAGGTGTGATTTGAGGATTGTAAGCGATGCAAACACATTTTTTATCGAGACCATTCTGAAGCATCTTGAGTTAAGGGAGTATTTTTCTGCGATCAATACGAACCCAAGCTTAGTGGATGAAGAAGGGAGGCTAAGGATCTTTCCCTACCATGATTCCCACAAGCCTCCTCATGGCTGCAGTCTCTGCCCTCCAAACATGTGCAAGGTATTAAAAATTCCTTACTTTATTTGTGGGTGACAATACATATATAGAATCATATCCTTTGTTGGAGCTGGTAGTCAATGATATCAATTGGGCCTAATAAGGTTGGAAAAGATTATAAAAGTTTTTTTTTTAATTTATTATTTTATTTCTTCTGTGACCCCACTAATAATACAAAAACTTTATATGCAGTCATTTTTACATACTCTTTTATACACTTCACTAATGTGATTAGATTCGTCATTTTTTTTAATATAAAATAATTATCTTAACTAATCACATCAGTAGAGTGTGTAATAAATATACAAAATAATTGTATGTTGCAGAACTCCTTATAATATGTGATTCAATAGCTTTAAGATTGTGATAAAATGTCTTGACTTTTGGCTGATTATTATGCCTTGTGCACTGAAGGGTCTAATCATAGAAAGGATACTGCAAGCTTCTGTATCCGAGGGGGAGAAGAAGTTCATCTATCTTGGGGATGGGAGTGGAGATTATTGCCCAAGCTTGAAGCTTGGAGATGGAGATCATGTGATGCCAAGGAAGGATTTCCCCGTGTGGGATCTCATCTGCAAGAACCCCCTCCTTATTAAGGCTGAAATACACGAGTGGATAGACGGAGAAGACCTTGAACGCATTTTGCTAGGCCTTATTAGCAAGATCATCTCCATTGAAGAAACTCACGATCAGTTTATTTCGGCTGAATACAAGTTGCAAACCATATCTGTGTCTGCTCGTGAATCTCCTCTTCCGAAAGCACTCCCTGTTCAGCAATAGCTAGCAGAGCTTCCAGTTTGAATCATGTTGGCAAAAACCAAGTCTAGAAAGTTCAGGATTTTTGCTGTTCTGTCTTGCTTTTAGAAAGAAGATCGTAGGTTCGTGAATTGTGTTGTTAATTAATGAAAATGAATCCACATGAAATACGTCCTATCAATCTCAGTTTTTTTTGTGATTAACATGAACGTGCTTCATAATTACAGTTTGATATGCCGATGCCTATTGAAAAGTATAAATACATGTCATTTTTCACTCACAATATTTTACGCAACAACATTTTAAAAAGATTAATATTTTTATAAAATTTTTTATAAAAGTAACATTATTTTATCAAAATATTTTTATTTTATAATATACCTTATAAAATATATTATAAAATGTGTTGTGAATACCATTAATGCCTATTTATTGCCTTGATCAAAAGATTTTCTTTTGCCTTTTCTTGTCCCGAGTCCTGACTTTCGTTTCGTCATTCATGGGGTGTTTTGAGCAATGTTTTGAATACCGTACCGGATGTTGTACCGGTCGAGCCATTGGAACGAAATATTTCGATACCGGTACCGTTTCGTGTACCGTTTCGGGATAACATTTCGGTATATGAATAAATTATATATATAAATTATATTTCAAAATAATAGTCTATATATAAATAAATTATATATAAATACATAGATATATAAATTATAAATAGTCTAATCTGAATTAGGGATCAAAAAATGAACTTGTAGTTTGAAAATATGAAAAAAAAAAAAAAAAAAAAGCCGAAATATCGGCCGGTACGGACCGGTACACAGGCCGGTACAGGCCGAAATATCGGCCGGTACGACCGGTACCGGCCGATACGGCCGGTATTTCAGCCGGTACGGAACAGATAGTGTACCTGTACCGGTCTGGTGGCCGGTACGGAAAATACCGGCCGTACCGGCCGGTACGGTACGAAATTCTAAACACTGGTTTTGAGGTGTTTTTTTTTTTTGGTATTTTAGGCCTTTGTGATTTTCTTAAGGGAAAAGATACTAAATTGACCGTTTTAGTTGACCGTTGATTATTTTTTATTTATTTAATGATTAAAGAAGTAGTTTTAAATATATTGGTATATTTTTTTATTTTTTAAAAAATTTAAATACATTAAAAAATATATTTAAAAAATGAAAAAAAAACACACCAAAAGTTGAATGCGGTCATGGGCAGAGTAGCACCGCTCTTTTCTTAAAGTTTCAACTTATCTCATTATTATTTATTGTTTTTCATAAATTTTATTATTATTCACAAATTATCTCAACCCATATTTCGATCCAAACCAACCTATATATAATTTTGTACTTTTTTATCACTTAACTTGGAGCAGTCGGCAGATAATTGGACGAAATTTATTTTAAGAGAAACTATTATTTTAGTGTTTAAAGGATATCTGCATTTACAGTAAAAATATGATCTCTCTTCCTCTGCTATTGTCAACGCTCCATCTTTGAATCCAATAGAACAAATCTCAAAGCTAGTTCCAAGTAGACAGGATGATCATACTGACATGTTAAGATTTGATTTATATAAGATTTAATTTTAAACTTATTTCACAAATCAAATTATATAATGTCAAAAGTATAATGATTGCGTCTTCCATGATATAATTTCGTATTTCAATATAAGAATAAATCAATTTTCTTCCTCGCTATTGTCATTATCATCTTCATTAGTGGTAGGGATTTGGGTAGGAATCTCTTTTGCAGCTGGACCAATATTCAGCCACAAGATTAGAGAAAGAGGAGTTGGTCTCCATAAGTTCTGAAGGCTCATCGTACTCCACCAGCTTCCCTGCGATACAAAGCAACGCGCACTTGCTTAGGTATTGCCATTGGTCCAACTCTCGGGCTTCCTGTGAGTGGACCTAAAAATTTGAAAAACTATACATCCATTTTTGAGTTTGCGCCTACTTGCATACAATAAACTGTATAAACACATTACTTATTGCGAGATTTAGGATATGTTTTAAAAACATGTTTTATCCAAAATTTTAATCTTCATCTCATCTTTACACTTTTTCAAATTTCCATACAAAATATAATAAATAATTCAACTTTTTCAAATCCCAGTATAACTTTTTCAAATTCTAATTCAATTTTTTCAAATCTCAAAACTAAAAAATAATATTTTAAACTTTAAAACAAAACACAAAATTCTCATCTCATCCTCCAAACATATCCTTAGGCATAAAAAAGTTAAAACATCAATAAATAATATTTACAGCCTCCAAGTGTGTAGTATCTCTGTACTCTCTTTGAAAAAAAAGTGCATGAATCTATGATCCATGTGAAAAAATTATTTTTTTATTAATGTTGATCCTCACAAGGAAGTACGCAGGGATTGCATACTTCATAATTGTATATAGAATTATTCTAATTTTTTATGCCAACTAAGATGACAGATTTTTAGGTCAACAATGTGTCAATAAACAGTCTTACAAATATAGAAGAAATAATCGAAAAATAAAAATTTTATGTGTAGTTACTTTTACATGCTCTTTGCACGCTTCATTAATGTGATTGACTATATCATTATTTTTTAATATAAAATAATTATTTTGACCAATCACATCAGTAGAATAAAAAATAATAATATAAAAATAACCATATGGAACAAAACTCATTGAAAAATAAGAAGCATACCATGAGAGAGTACCATGACCATGTCACTGTCAATAACAGTTGGAACTCTATGAGCTACGGTGATCACAGTGCATTCTGAGAACTCCTGCCTGATAATTCTTTGTAGAATAGCATCGGTTGCAGAATCTATGGAAGCAGTAGCTTCATCAAGAACTAGAATTCTATTCCTCCTAAGAAGGACCCTTCCGAGACAAAAGAGTTGGCGTTGCCCTGTGCTCCAGTTGTCGCCTTCTTCACTTACTGTTGAAGAACTACGTATCAGGATTAGATAAATACAAGCAAATCTGCTTTAGAGTTGGATCTAATTTCGACGGAAATAGGTAACATCCTAAAAAGGGTTCACCTCCAATCATTAATGCTAGCTTCATAGAAACCATCAAAAAAATTTCGTTAACCTCATAAATTTTACTCACCAGATGACTCTAGCAGATTTGGCAGGCTGCTAATCGTTGCCTTGAGCTGACACTTCTCCAAAGCCTTGTGCAAATGAAAAGGGTTATTAAAGGTGTACGAGTAATGCTACATATAGTTATAGAATGTGTAATCGTAATGTAGTCACTTTAAAAAAGAGTAAAATTTATTATTAAAAAATTAATTTCTTTTCATTCCGTATTTATTAACTTATTTTAAAATGATTACACGACACTTGCACACTCAACAACTATAACTTATCATTTCTAAATATGTACTACGCATTTACCTCGACACAGAGTATCTGAAAGCGAGTTTATTCAGGGATGGAATCAGAAAATTTAAGGGCAGAATGAGAAAGTTTAGTTCGAAGGTGGAGAACTAATTTTTATTGACCTCAAAAATTAATTTTTTTAATGATTTTTTGAAATTTTGGGGGCCCCCAAGATTAATTTGGGTCCGCCCTTGCTCACCTTCCAAATTTCATCATCAGAGTAGAGGCCTAAAGGGTCCATGTTTGTTCGAACGCAACCCCTGAATAAAGTTGGTTCTTGGGGGATGATGCTTAGCTTTGTCCTCAAATCTTTGAGACCAATGGAGCATATGTCGAGTCCATCTATAAGAATTCTCCCACTTTCAGGCTCTACTAAACGAAATAAAGCACTTATTAATGTAGATTTGCCACTTCCTGTCCTTCCCACAACTCCAACTCTACTGCCTTCTGGGAAAGTGCAAGTAATTCCCTTGAGAACTAGTGGAGCAGTTTGAAGATATCTTGTCTGAAACCAAAGTAAACAAATAAAGTCATCACATTTAAGAACACCAGGGAGCAACTTTAGTGATGAAATTACTCAAATAACTGATTAATCTCCTTACATTGAGAGCTTGCAACTCTATCCTCCCCTTTGAAGGCCATGAAGATAGTGGCCTTCTACCCTCCACAATTTCTGGAGGCTCTGAAGGTATATGCATGAATTGTTTGATCCGTTCTACTGAGATAATATAGTTGGATAAGTTGCAGTACCATCTAGTCAAAAAGACTTGGATGCTTGTTAGGGTCAGAGCATATGAAAGGGAGAGTGCCACAAGCCCTGAATAAACCAAAAGAAGGGCAAAATAATTATCGTTTTCAGAAATCTAAAATTCGTTATTTAAACTAATGAGCCAATATTACCTGGGGCTACAAAACCCTTTGGAAGTAAAACTAGGAGAAATGCTGTGGCGAAAAGGGTCAGGTTTTGAAGTGCTTCTACTCTTAGAAGTATCCATTCCATGGCTGCATTAGAATGAAAGAAAAGTCTAGCATCTGTGTCGATGAGTTTTATGTAGTTTTGGAAGAAGCTGTTCACCATGTTAAAAGCTCTGATATTGACTACTCCAAGTGATGTCTCAGCTACATAATTCATAATGGGAGCTTTTGTTGTTCCATTGATCCTTACTAGTTCTCTTGCAGAAGCTAGATAGTAACCCTATTGCCAAATCCTACAAGTTAGGTATTTTATTCTATCGAGAAAGGTTGAAGAAATCAATAAACTGAAAAATTGATTCTACCTGAAAATATGTTACAGCTGCCGTAGTCAGGCTGGCTACAATGACAACTTGCCATGTGACTGCGGCCATGATTCCAATCAGTGTAAGAAGCTCAATTGCAGAAACCACCAAAAATACCATTGAGAAAGGTATGTCAAAATCCAAAATACTTAAATCTGATGAAGCCTGTAAGATATAAAAACTGACATGAACGTCTGAAGACAATAGCTGGCCATAATGGTTAAGACACAGTTTAAAGGGTACACAAAATGGCATGGTTTCAAGTCTTGCTGAGTTTGAAGAAATCTTACTCGGGTCAGAATTCGCCCAGTTGGAGTTGAATCAAAGAACAGCATGGGAGCTTTGAAAATAGCATTGGTGAAACCCGAGAAGAAGGCTTTAGAAGCTTTCAATCCAAGATGGGCTGCGAATAAAGTCCTTAGATACACAAAGACAGCACTAAGTGCTGAAGTCACTGTGTAAACTCCAATCAACATGCCATTAGTAATACTAGGAATTTGAATGCCTAGAGCTAGCCAATAAGTTGCAGCAGCCTGAAGGGCAACAAAAATAGACTGAGTTATTAAGCATAGGCACAGAAAAAATGACCCCTCTGAGACCTGAAGGTAGTCCCAGAATGGCTTCCATCCAACGTCACCAATCTCTGTCTTTTCCTTTTCTGTTAGTTGTACTCCCGGCACACCTTCAAAGAAAATCTCCCCCTCGCTGTTTCCCTTCGTGAGGCAAGACCCTTGACACACCTCTATCTGAACAGAATCTACCTTCTGGGAAGATTCTACTTGGCTCTCGTTATTTGAAGTATCGAGTACTGTCATTGCATCTCTATGAGCATTAACAAGCTGTTCAAATGCCATCCCAGATGTTAAGAGCTCCTCATAGCTTCCTGATTGATTAATTTTCCCGTCCTCCATAACCTGAAAAGTGCAAAACCATGTCATCGATTCGATTTACCTAAAACACATACATACATTAGTAATGACAGTGTGTGTGTGTGTAAACATTAAATATCAAAGAACTTTTACCAGAATATGATCAACACTTTGGAGAAATTCCACCTGATGAGTCACTAAAACGACAGTTTTCTTTTCTAGAGCAGCCATGACACAGTTCTGCAGTTACATCTTTTGAAATGAGTAAAATTAATAAAACCGAAGCCTTTGCCAGTTTCCATGGTCAAGGAGGATTTTTCTTACGTTGAATAAATATGCAGAAGTATGTGCATCTACTGCACTAAAGGGGTCATCCAGCAGATAGATATCAGCATCGTTGTAGACTGCTCGAGCAAGTTGGATTCTCTGTTTCTGCCCTCCACTCATGTTGAGCCCTCTCTGACCGATCTCTGTGAGATCGCCATGGTCGAAACTATTTATATCTTTATCTAAAGCACATGCTTTTATGGCTTTCTCATATCTTATCTGATCTATAGGCTGTCCAAAGAGTATATTATCTCGGATTGTCCCACTTTGGATCCAAGAAGTTTGAGAAACACAGGCAATTGATCCATACACATTGACCTGTTGACATATATCAAAAGATAAAAATTAGTCACACATATTAGTTCATGATAAAGAAAAAATTTATATTTTGTAAGTTGTAACTCACAGTTCCTGAAACTTTCGGTATCTCTCCAAGTATAGAATATAAGAGAGATGATTTCCCAGCTCCAACTGGCCCACAAATTCCAATTTTCTTCCCCGGATTTATTTCCAGATTTATTTCTCTAAGAGTTGGAGCCGTGAATTCTGAAGCCCAGCTGAAATTGCCACATTGAATTTTAATACTCTTATCCAAAATCTGGGATGGAGTTCTAATGATTTCATCATTTTGGAGCTCATCATCAAGCAGAAAGATATTTAGACGATCCAAAGAGACCTTGACTTGGATCAAAACTGAAAGAGCCTCCGGTATCAATCTGACAGGTTCTCCCATGCATCTTAATGTTGCCAGAATTGTGAAAATTGTGCTGGCATTTAGTGGAGCACTTCTAAGAATGGCACATCCCAAGAAGATTACTGAAGAAATGATGGTTGGAGACGTCCAATACAATAATGTGCCATAAGCCTTTTTAAAATGTGCTTCAGCCAACCATTTGAATTCACTATCACGGAGGGATTCAATCAAGTTCTTGAATTTCTCTTCCCATGATTGCAACTTTATGATTTTCATACTGTTTAGAATCTCAGAAGTGGTTCTGAGCCGCTCATCCTGGGCAATCATAAAGTTGGACTGACACTTCTGTAGTATCTTTGCAAATGGAAAATTAAGAAGACCACAAATAAGAAGAGAGATCAAACCAGGAAGAGCGCCAATACCAACAACAGCAAAGAGGACACCAATGCCAAGAAAAAGTTGCAATCCAAAACTCCATCCTGAATGGAACCACCATGGAAATTCACCCATTCTGTAGGCATCAACTGCTACATAATTCACAATCTCCCCTGTTGAATGCCTTTTCCTTCCCAAGCTCGTTAGCTTCAACTGCTTTTGATAGATTGCCACCATTAAGGCTGATCTCATCCTCATTCCTGACCTCCTTGAGTGGAAGAAGCAATGCCTTTGAGACAATGACTCTACCAACTTAGCAAGAATTAGACACCCTACCATACTAAGACCTTCAAATAGATCTTTCTCATGGCTATTTGCATGGTTCACAAAAGCATAGAGTATCAGAGGTGAAACGACCACAGAAATTGTCCTAAGAAATGCACAGATGGCAACAAAAATATTTTCTCTAAAATATACTTTTGCAATGGCCTGGAGAACCAGGTTGCTTGGTTTGTTTGAGACCCCCTTCTTCAGAAGGGATTCCCATGTATCAGAAAACTTCTGGTGTGCTAAATTGGCTTCATCTTCTGAAACTAGAGAAGGGATGTCTTCAAGAGCCAATGACTTAGAGTAACCAAGGCGAAGCAAAGAATTAATCCAAGAAAATGTCAACCTGCTAAGAAAACTGGCCTGGCCTAGTTCAGTTTGGCCAATGTCGGACTTTTTGTCTAATAGAGGCTTGGATAGACTCTTCTCCAGGTTCTGTTGGAATATCAAGTGAGTGATGTTTCCAAAAGCACAAAAGAGAAGTAAAAAGTTTACAGACCATGGCACCATATCAAAAATTTGAATGCTACGTTTCCTCAGTAGAATTTCGATGTTTAGAGCTGAAACTAGAAAAAAGCTTAACACCCACCAAACTGAGTTAAAAATCTTGATCCATTTGAACCTTTGAACCAGCAAGGAAACTGTAAAAGAGACCCAAACCAGTCCTCTTACAAAGAAAATCAACGAGCTCAGATGATTGAATTCATCATTTTGGGCAATGAGATTCCGGAAACAGGCACTGAAATATGCAGTGCTAATAAGAGCACAACAGATTGAAACAACTATTGTGACCAAGTCTCTTCCATTAGAACCACTAAGGTAAAGCTTTCTTCTAGATTCTATAACCAAAAGCAGATAGAAGACACAGAGAAGGAGCAGATTAACGCCATCTATGAAAGATCTTTGAATGCGGTAAGAACCCAAATCAAATTCTCCATCACATTTCCAAGAGAGCGCTCCTACATTTCCATTAATGAAGGACGCAAAAAAGTGATCAAAATCATAAAATTTAATGAAATTCATACAGCTTTCAAAAGTATAAAGAGTAAATAAACTCCATTTCATTCACTAAAAATGGCATGAAAGAAGAAGGATCAAACTTAAAAACGAAAGGCAATGAATATATCAGAAAGAATTGCACTTGGTTTATTGTCTGACAAATCTTTTGTCCAAGTGTCGACAAACACAATTCGTTATTTCATAATATAAAAAGAACCTCTCAAATTCCATTGCAAAACAACACAACACAAGCAAAGTAAGTTGCTAAATTAATTAGTGGAAAGCACAAGGAGACTGACTGGATGTACGTAGAGTACCGAGTGAATTTCGGAAGGAAGCCATTGTTGCTGGAACTTCTACGGTCAGCTTGATCCTTTTGCAGCTCGAAAGCCTGTTAATAGGAATAACACTCGAAGTATACGAGTAACTTTCTCCAGAATCAGTCCCCAAGGCATGCGTATCATGTTCAGAATCTTACGTACGTTTTTCAAAAGAAAACTTGTGTTTTGGATTGCTCGTTAATTGGCAACTTAGCTCAGCATGCAGCAGGCCAAGTGTTGGTATACGTGTGCATTTGTTTGTTTCTACGTCTACTTGTACGTATAAATATTCGATTCATGCATTCCTTACAGGCCCTCCGAAACGGTCCCCATAATTGGATAGCACAAGCACGCAGGCACAGCCTTCCATTAAAGCTTGAAAAGCTTGAAAAGAGCCTTATCATCTCTAATAATTTAATAAGAAAACAACGAACACTTTGTTTTTTAGTGTTATAATATTGTTGACGTGATATTCAGTCGATCAGGGAAAGATGACTTGTAAAACACATTCTTCAATTATTGCTAGCGTTTGGAGAATATAAATTTTTTTTTTTTTTTTTTAGTACTAGTTTAGTGTGGATGGCTTGAATGAATTTCAAGCAAAATTTGGATTTGACTATGACGTTACAAGCAATTAGACTCCGTATGAGGGAGATTGGTGTGTTTGGATGTTGAAGTGAGCTGAGTTGAGTTGAATTGAGATGATAAAATATTGTTCGAATATTATTTTTTAATATTAAAATTGTTTTAAGATTTAAAAAAGTTGAATTGTTTCTTATATTTTATATTAGGATTTGAAAAAGATGTAATGATGAGTTAAGATGAGTTGAAGATCCAAACGAAACCTTATGAAGTGGGTGGGCCGTGGCCCGTAAGTGTTGGATATTGGAGATTCAACAAGCCTCGTAAAGTCAGTGTTAGAGAAGCCCAAGACATAAGAACGTTTGAGCGAGCGAGAGAGAGGGAGAAGCAGCCTGCGTTAGAGAGAATCAATATAACCATCGAAGTGTAAATCATCTATTAGCTCTTCTTTGGACGGTCCGGATTGTCTTTTTCTAGAAACCATGTTCTCCCTTGTTATGTTATTACTGTATGCATGATTCTGTAATAACCTTTTATTTTAACTAAGCTATAATAATAGAAATTGATAAACACATTATTATTTTAATGAAATATAATTTTGTAAAGTAGTCTTTAAAATAATTATAAATTTATTATCATTTTACAAAAATAACCCTATTCAAAATGTTGCATATCTATCATTTATTTCATAATATTATGTTCTTGAATAGACTATTATCATAAAAGTGACAACCTTTTATAATAATTATAAAAATGTTATCATTTTACGAACATAACCCTATTCAAAATGTTGCCTGTCTATCGTTACTTTCATAATAGAGTTATTATATATTCATACATCATTCGGATCTAACATTATTTAAATTTTAAATAATATTTGATTTGTAAGATTTAAATTATAAAATTTAAAATTTAAAATAAATAATATCACCTAAATATTTTACTATATAATTTTTTTATATATAATATTATGTTCTAGACTAACTATTGTCGTAAAAGTCAAAAGATTAACTTAAATCCAACAACTTGTCAAAAATATAGATGTCATTGAAACCTTCTATGCCCGTCCTCTGCAATCAAAGATACAAAAACGAGCTATAAACGACAAACACATTCCAATAATTGGAACATGTGTCAATAAAATACAGGTGGGCACGACATGTTCTTTTTTCGTTGTGAACAATTCAATGCTAATCAATTTGTCACCTCTCACTCACGCTTATAAGTTATATATATATATATATATATCCAAAGGATGAAACAAAGATTGTATTTGTGGTGCCCTCTAAATTCAATGTAAATGACAACCAATACAGGGGGTTTTAACAGCTATATTTTTCTTAATTTTGTAGGAATATAAGCTCGTTGCTCTTTTATTTTTAAATAAATTTTTTATATTAATTATTTAGATATATCATTCCTAATGAAAATGAGAAGAATAATAATATTTATAATTTTAAAATATATAAATATTGTGTACTTCTGTTAAAAAAATAAAATAAGCCTGAAACTTATATTTAAAAATAAATTTTTAATAATATTTATATCATGTTTTAATGGAAAAAAATTGAGGAAACGAGGATAAATAATTGAAGCTGTTCTTATCAAAACAAAAGGAAGTTGGAAAGCTGTTCTCGTGGGCATGTCAGAGTGTCTTGTGATGGATTGAGCAGTCTGAGCTGTAGATCAGTAGCTTTGGAGACAAGAAAGGTCCAGCTGCATTAATGAGCCAACTATCTTTAGAGGACCGATGTGTGATGGATCATTAAAATCTTCATTTTTCTTTGGGTTTTTTTATTTTTTTGGGTAAGTACGTCTGGCCAAAATCAAGAGTATGATTTTGGCAACCCTTAAATAAATGAGTAATGTTATGCATCATCCTACACACCATATATTAATATATTTTTTATTTTTTTTAATTTTTTTTAATTTATTTTTTATTTTACTCTTCTTGAAACATTTATATTTTTTTATTCATTATTTATATAATATAAATTTAATAAAAGAAACAAATAAAAAAAATAAAAAAAATTATAATGTGTAGTTTGTAAGATGATGAAAAGATTAATTCTAAATAAATAGACTTGGGGTGGCACTACAGCAACAGCTCTTAGCGACGAGCTATCGTTATCGTTAGTTATATATATATATTATATATATGTTTTTTGGTTTTTATATATGTATTTTTTTAAAAATAAAAAAAATTATAATATTATTAAAAAAATTTACTTAATTACTAATTAAAAATAAAATAAAAAATCACAACAATAAAACAGAACGGTAGAAATAAGCAGTAAGAATTGTATTTTCCAATAGATTTTACTTTCCCAGCAAATAAAAGTAATTTCAGTTTTAGAAAGAGAAAATGCCTATCCAAAGATACCCAAAAGTTCCAGAGTGGACTACCCTGCACAGACAAAGGATAATATTAGTGCCNCATCAGGAAGGAAATTAAAACCCCCCAAAGTTTTGTAGATGAATTATATGATTTAGAATGAGTGAGAGATGTGAACATGAAGTGATTTGTGTAATATTATTCAACCTCTTACATGAAATAACTCTTCAGTATCCTCCTTTCCTATAAAGTTTGTGCCAAAATGATAGAATTTAAAAGTGAAAGAAAAATAGTCACTTAGGGTGAGTTATTTAGCCATTATTAAAAATTTAAGGGCATGTTCGGTAAATATGAGAACTTACAAAATTCTCAAAAATTCTCATAATTCATTCACAAATATTACTCGAATACAAAGTATTTTTTTAATTTCAAATTTTATATTTTTTTATCTAATTATTACTTAATTATTATTTAAAAATCAAAATCAATACAAATTTCAAAATAAAACACAATAATCAATATAATTTTTACAAAATTTAAAATAAAATTAATATTAAAAAATTAATTTCAAATTTTAAAAATTCAATAAAAAATTTTATTCAATCAAATTCACTTTTATTCACAAAAATTTATAATATTTTTAATTTAAGCATCTAAACATGCCCTTAGTTTAAGCAGAACCTCGAAGGATAGATCCAAATTCTCAAACGATGAACCATATTCCAGTCCCGAAACTGCAGTCATTTTTTTCCAGCACCCTGTCTGTGCCGGTCAACAAAATCAGGTCTTTGTTTATATTAGATATACTAGTGGGATTTAAAAAATAAATAAATAAAACTAACGGTTTGAAAACAGGATTTAACTTTAATTATAAACAATTTTTAGTGTCTAACGAGCTTATGAAATTGAGGGTCCTTGTCCCATTTAATAAATCCCAACTAAAAGACAAAAAGAACTTTCGGGCGTGCTTTCGTTCAATCAACTTAATTTAATTAATTGCTAAAGACTAAAATATAATTTACATATTAATGTAAGATAAATTAGGCAGCCGATTAATTTGGAATGTAGTAAGATGCCGCTTCTAAAATAATCGACTTCACTTCCAAATGTCAAGTTCCGCGCACCCTTACACAAATATTTTAGAATTTTTTTTTATAAATTAACATTTAATATGTTAAAATTATATAAATTTATTTTTAATTGATGATATAAAGTTATATTAATTTTTGCATGTTGGAATCTTGTACACGCATATGGTACTCGTTTTTATTTAGTTTTGTTGTAAGAAAAATTTAATTGTAAGCGATTCTACGTACTAATATGTATACATATTGAATATAAGTGAGTAGAAAGTAGAATTTATTTAAAACGGTATTAATTTAGAATATGAAGACAACAAGATTAGTACGCAGATTGATACACAAATTTACTTGTACATAACAAAACTCTTTGTTATATATATAATTTTGTAATAATTGGAGTAAGCCATTTACGTAAATTAGTTTTACTACTTATCATCCGAACATACTATATACTATATTTTTTTAAATCGTTGTTGGTTTTATTCCTTTTAAATTAATTAATTTTTTATATTCATTATCCATACATCACACATTTGATAAAATATATAATTAGAACAATTCATTTGCGTGAATTCAAATAAGGAGTCGGAAGGCACGACCATTTAACAGTCTCAATTTTTTTAAAAAAAAATTTGTTACTCATTATTTTCATATACCATACATCAAATTTATTGTTATTTTTATTTTATTTTTTTAAAACTATTTGAGTTATTTTATTTTTTTGTTTCACTCATTATTCAAATAACGCATGTTTTGATAAGAAAATAAAGTTAAAAAATTACGTGTGAAGTGATGACTAAAATTTTTATTAAAAAAGAAGAAAAATCGTACGGTCGATAACAATATTTTAACTGACACGTTCCCAGATATGCTTTTGTCTCCCTTGTATAACTAATTAGCAAGCTGTGACATAAGACAAAAAAACTATTTCATTTGGTAAAATTAGGATTAAATTAGTGTTCATAAAACAACGTAAAAGTGAAGTCCTCGAAACGCACGGAGCAATCAAGTGTTTCGCAGGTTCGAAAGCTGTAGGATCCTGACTCCTGAGCACGTGTCAGCGACTGAAACGCCGTCGTTAAGTCGCAGTCCCCATGCAGAGGAGATAAATCAAGCATTGGTTGGGCTGCATGGGGGAGTCTAGGGTAGCAGGCGGCCTATGGGGTTTTGCGTGGGGAGGTGACGGAGTAAACATTCGCGTGGGGAAAACGGGTGAACGTGACAGGTAAGGTGATGGGTAGGGGTGACTGTCGAACGATCATCTAACCCCAGACGGCGATGGGTAACGGTGGTGGGGCAAATATGTGGTACTATCTATCAAACTGTAGTTGGAGTGGGCATGGTGGCGCCAGGAATGCTATTGTGAGCGGTGGGCGTATGGATGAGAGTTTAGGACAGGTTTGGGATAAGATTAGAATTTTTAACTTTAAGAGAAAATCTAAAATATTATTATTATTTCAAAATTTTAAAAAATTAAATAATTTATTATATTTTGTATAAAAATTTAAAAAGATGTAATGATAAGATATGATAAATGAAAATTTTATGATTTCTCATAGCCAAACTTGTCCTAAACGTACTGGCATTTATGTAAATTGAACGTTGGGAGATCACAACGGGGTTTACGAAAGGGCATGTTTCAGGTGTTATTTACGATTGTGGGATTTTGATTTTGGGCCTGTGCGCCGAAGACGGGTGGGTTTTAAAAGGAAATTAGAAGTCACTTAGAAGTCAGAGTTTATAAATTATTTTTATAATATTTATTTATTTAAAATATTTATTTTTGCTTTTTAATAATGCTATGAATAGAGAAATTGAAGGGGATATATATTTATAATTTTATACCATTCTTTAATTTGAAATAAAAGTATATCGGGCTGAACTTTTACCCTTTCCGTCAAAAGCCATATATTCCTCAGCCGCGCCAGCACAATTTTCAAATCTGAAATATCCGAGATATAAACGACGCCGTGTCATTCAGGCCACGACTCTGTGGAAGCTTGGAAGGGCCGATTCCGAAATAAAGTCCAAAACCAGGGGTCTTGATATAGTCAGAGAACCCCAACTAGGGGGATCCACAGAGAAATAGCGGAACCCAGGTGACTCTGAGTCTGAGACTCATTTTGCAGACACAGATAATTAAGTGGTGCATATATTTGTGTGCATATCGTGGGGGGGTCATTGGTTCTCTCACTCTCTGGCTTTCAAATTCAATCTTTCTTGCTTTAGTACGTGTTTTGCGTTCTGCTCTGATCTGACGTGAAAGAAAGGAGTAGAAGAAAACAGTATAACTCTCTCTTCTTTGTGTGTTTTTTTCTTCATGTTTTCTTCTTGATTGGTACTCTTTGCATGTACATTTTTCTTAGCCGATAAATTTTGAAGGCTTTGCTGTTAAATGTGTGTGTATGCATGTTTGCAGTACTTCAAATTATTTTCTGAAGTTTCCTATCGTTTCTCAGCAACCTAACAAATATTGTCTTCAATTTCACGGTAGCGATGACGACCAGAT
>QEOT01122505.1:0-27477 GCA_003123785.1 Pterocarya stenoptera | reverse complement strand
CCCGCCTTAACTCCTCTCCCCACCTCTCCACCTTCTCCTCTCCGGTCCTCTTCGGCCCACCAACGGCCATGATGTTCCTAATCTCGCACCCAAACAATTGCTGCTCCACCATATGCCTCTCTAGGTTATCCTCATCCAATCCGTCCCCAAGCGCGTCGAACAACGCGCTGTAGTAATGCAAAGCCTCCACGAACCTGGCTAAAAAGCCACCCCCGTGGCTGAGATCCTGTTCGACGATTGTAATCAGTTTGGGTCTCAACAAAGCCAACACTTTCAACGTCCCCAAATCGCTCCCCGTTATATCGTACAGACAATGGTGCATCCAGTGCACCACTATGGCCTCGTTCGGCCTCACCCCGAGTTGACTCAGATCTTTCACATTCCCGATTTTTCCTTCGAACGGGAGGAACTCGAAGGGCAGCCCGAGCGAACTCGCGAAGTCCCCGAGTCTCTTACCGGTCGACTCCAGCAAATCGGAGGAGGATCCGAACCCGGTGACCCGCATGGATCGGATCTTCTTGTTTCGGGAGGCGAGGATGTGGAACAATCCGGGCCATTGGAGACCCTGCATTATATCGAGATCGATGACGTGGACGTGTTCTTCGCCGTCCAATGCTTGGAAAATGGCTTGGTTGGCTGTGAAGTGTGAGAATTTGACCAAGGGACTGATGGAGTTGTAGGATTGAAGAGCGGAGAAGATTTTCTGCGACTGAGTCAGGGTTCGAGTTTTGGTGCTGAGCGGCCAGTAGGTGCCGAGGTATGAGGTGATCACGCGAGCCTGGAGCGCGTGGGCGAAGTACGCTCCGACGCGCTGCGGGGAAGAGCCGTAGGGAGACGAGAGCTCGGCGATTTCGGGAAGTAGATCGGCGGCCTCGTCGAGGTGCTCCAAGGCCACGCTCTCGGCGCACTGGAGCAGAAGCCCCAATAGTTTCAGGCCGGTGGACTCACCCTCCTCTCTTTCGTCCACGGCCTTCTCCCCGGATACCGACGCTTCGTTGGAGAAATTCATCCGCTTCGTCGTCGCGTCGTCCCCGGAGCTGTCGTCGCGGTCCACGCGCTTCGACTTCATCGCAGAGCTATTGGAAGGGTTCGATATTGGGGACTGTGGAACCAAGCTCTGAAGCATGATCGATAGAAAAGAAAATACAGAGAGGGAGAGAGAGAATCAAAAGGCGAATAGATTTAGGGGGGAAGGGACAAATAAAGGAGAGAAAGACAAGGTGAGTGAGTACGGAGAGTTAGCAGAGGGAGGGGGTGGTGGGAGTGTGCTGTGTCAGAGAGGGTTGATGTTTGGGGAGAGGGAAAGTGAGAGAAAGTTGGAGGGTAGGCAGAGTGACAAGGAAAAAGGCTGAAAACTTTTTAGCAGAGGAAAGGGGAAGGGAGGGGGGTCTACGACTCTATCCTCTAGCCTCCTCGTTAGGTACTCCGGCTTATGAGGGCGGGGGGTAGGGTGTCGTTTCGTTAAGTCAGTTTGTTCTTTTCTTTGTTTGGTTTTTTCCGTTAACTAATAAATTAACGAAGGGACATGGCCAGGCCGCAAGGGGAAGAAGGGGGGATAAAATTATTTTCATGTTCATGTTAAATATTAATCCTTTGAATTTGGGGTTGTTTGGATACGTGGGAAGTTGCTATTGGATGAAAAAAATAAGAGAAGAAAGCTTGTGTTGTGTTTGACAATTTGTCCCTGTGAATGGGATTATGATATCTATATCTATATCATATCATACTATAAAAATGTTGGATTGTTATTTATGTGGTTGTAGGGGAACGGTCTACAAGATGATAAAAACGACAAAGGAAAAAATAAAAGAAAAAAAATGCAGCCTTTTATATTATTATTATTATTATTGCAATATTGCTCTAAAATGTAAGTAATGTTAAAACTTATGCACTTTGGTGGGTACTTTACTTTTAAAGTTAACACGGGTTAAAGTATTAAAAAAAAAAAAAAGGATTTAAGGAAATTACAGAGAATGGATGCTTTTTCACCCCCTTGTTTTTGTTTTCTAGTTTGTTAAAGTCAAACACCGAAAGTAAGTAAGGCAGAGGTGGAGTCGGTTCCTAAATTCTTCCCTTGTCTCAATTATCTCATCTGGCGTCAATCTTTTTACTTACAGCTTACAGCTTGTTTGGGAGTTTGTACTTGCAACTCCAGCAGCGATTCAAACTAGGAAGAGAATATATGTAAATATGTTACTCCCTTTGAAACCTCAAATTTTAACTCTAGTTGTGTCCTTTTGCTTTCTGAGAATCAAGATCGAATCCCCTCTCCCATTATCAAACATATTTGTTGCCTCTAGATATGACCAAATATAGAAAAGTGCGGTAAGCTAGCCAAGCCAACCGATTAAGCTTCTCAATTCTATTGGATGCTCCTCCCACATTTGGAATTGGGGCCCAAATGATTCTCACTGCCACAATTTCTGGTGTAATCTACCACCACCATGTATCTCTTCGTTTTCTCATTTATTCTATTCTTATTTATATTGATCGTTTTGCTTGTTTTTCAAGGGCTCTAGAACTTAGATTTATTTATGCCAGTTTATTGTTGTTTATCGCCCCCAAACCTCTCTACAAGACTACCCAAATACCCACTCCACCATCCTCTCTTATCCCTTCCAGCCTTCTTCATTTTTTGAGCATGCCCTTGGACTCCTCCCTCTATAATAGTAAAAATAAAAAAATACTAACAGTTGTGATCACGATAAGCACATGCTAGTATGTTACAAAATCCTAGCAAGGCAGGATCCTTCACAAAAACCAAATCCTAGCATGTTACAAAATCGAAGATGTCTGACTCTACAACTCAAAACTTATGTAAGTGAAAAATACAAGCAAGTTCAACAAGTTTGAACTTCCATTCTATTTGTCGCTTTATTTCTTTTTGGAGAAAGAAACGCCAACGTTCGCTATAATTATAACCTTTGTTCCCGAGTTCAATACATTTTAGTCAATACTTGAACCGTCAAGATGGAGTTGACTATGAGGTTAATAATGCATAGAAGTCGTTGGCCAGCTGCAGCTAAGTATAATATTGTATATTTATAGGATATTCGAGCCTCGACTCGACCACCTCGTAGGCTTAAGCTGGTTCTTCATCACTGGTATAGATAAGATAAGATGGCCGCAATGATTCCAAACAAAAGAAACTTGGTCATCGTATAAAGACAAATCCATCGCATTTTCCATGGTTCTTCTACACACTAATTTCATCGTAGAGACACGAGTCCTCTTCGATTTCATCAAAGAAAATATCGAATCTCCACTTGTACTCAAACTTCTACTACTGCGGCAATAGACTAGTTTTCTTTTTTCTTTTTCTTCTTTTTTTTTAAGAGAGAGTTTCTACCGTTCTCCGATTCTTCTATGATTGACTGCTGTGCTGTGATTGAGAGAGTCATTCAAATTTGCCAGACTTTCAAAACCAGAGATAATTGATATTTGCATCATTCCATGGTTAATTATCCATCATATCTCATGTCCACAACAGTAAGACCACAACAATCCGAGATTTCTTTTTTTTTTTTTTTTATAAGTAACAATCCGAAATTTCTTAACCCAAAATAATTACTTTATTGTTACTTCACATTAGGGTTGTCCCCAAAACCGATGCAAGCACACGAAAATGTGATTTCGTATTACATCCAGAAACTATAGGATAAAACGTGGTTAAGATCTGCAGGGAGCCTTTATAGGGATAGTCAAATTACACAACCCATAGCTCAAATTACACAGCGGGTCCAGATGATCGGTAGAAAGCCTTTATAGGGATAGTGTCATCCATCGCCTCACCCCGTAGCCATGGTAGCATCCTATGCAAACCAAAATAGCATCCTATCCTTCGCCTCACCCCACGTTCCAATCCTAATTTACTTGTTTACTGAATCAAACTACCCATCAAGTGGAGCAGCACATTGGGAATCAATGTTTGGACATGAAAAAATATCAGTGGTCAAGAATATATCATATCATCTTCTGCACCGCCAATACTGCACCGCCAATATGCAGGTGCAAAAGTCAAAACAAGTATATAGTCGAAACAAAAATGAACTCTCCTTAACGTTTCTGTGCTAATTTATTAAAGAACTCATCTACAAGCTCACATTGGGAGGCAAAACCAAAAAACTAAAAAATAAGAAAAATCTTTAAGCCAAATTGTTAAAACGAAGTTCTATCATATGACCATATGGCTTTAAAAGTGTCTAAAAGGGAGTTGGTGGTTGGTGCTAAAAAAAAGGTTATCCTTTGATTTCCCAATTTTGCCAAACGAATTGATAGATCTCCTGGAGACCGACCAACATCTCAAAAACCAATCAAGAGACCAACAGCCTTTCTAGATCTACTGCAGAGAGAAAATTGAGAACCACACCATTCCCTGAGAACTTGATACATTGAAATTCTGATGAAACTTCTAAGTTAAAAAACTTCTCACCAATGGAACCAATCAACAAAACAAGTAAATGCTACCATTCCTGAATATAATAATAGATAAATACATATGAATTTAAGTCAATCAAACTCCTTTAAAAGAAATAATAGTTGATAACAACTAAATAGCCTGAATGCGTTGAGCTATAACAAACCCACATATAAACTTATCATTAAGACCTCAACAATTAATACAGAAATTTATACTCACTAACGAATCATAAAACAAGATATGCACACATGTTGCAACAAGCATCATACATAGACGTAACTATAGCGAAAACAGGTCACAATATTTCTTATTAAAAAATAGTTGAGGTTAAGAGTCATAGGAGTATACATTAACTTTCAAAAAACTCAGTGTGCAAATTATACTCTCATTCATACCTGCAACACCGTATAATTTGCACTATGAATTTTGGGAGATAAATAACATCTATTCATGTACAGCATCACCTAACTTCATGAGCGCATTAGCATGAGCGGCTAAAGGTCCTCACCTAGAATGAAGATCCATAGAGAATGTATATTTAGATTGACCCAATCACGGACTCCAACCCTAAAGTATCCCAAATAAACTTTGTAATAATAACCAACTGTAGAAGCTTAATTCCCAGTGATATCATTTTTTTATAGGTAGTTACCAGAGATATCATTTGCAGAAGCACAATCTTAAAAACAAAAACGAATCTAACAAGAAATATCCAGTTAAAAAAACTTGACAACGAAGTGACAAGCATACAGTTAAAAGAGAATCAACATCTAGAAATCGATACGCAAGCACATTATCGAAATCAGATCAAGTCCAGAACATACTCGAAAAATAGTAATTAAATAACTAGTCATCAAATAATCATCATGCCCAACACTCAAAGAATAGAGACAAATTCACTAAAGTCGCTTCAAAACAATCCCCGAAACGACAAGGCTTAATAGAACACACATAACAACATAAGCAACTCATACTAATCAACAAAATACATGCCATAAATCTAGTGATACTAAGCGGATCGTGAAAAACTACCACAAAACCAACAGTCTGAGGGAAATCGGAAAAGGACCGAAGCACATAAGACCCATAATATGGTATAATCTCAACATTACGATATAAACCCATTAGAAATGTAATCCAAACAGGTTTCACAGTGGTTCACAAAACTTCAATTAAAACGAAAATATTCCTAAAGACAGCTACTAAGATACTTGATAAAAATAAAAACTGTCTTGTTAATAAACAAAATATAAACTATCATGAAAAGACAACAGAAACAGAAATAAATCCAACTCCTCAAAAAAAGCCAGAAATGACACCGTTCGAGTTCAAAATCTGAGCTTGGTAAAGAACCACCTATTCTTCCCAGACTTGAAGCGCTCCTCGAGCCTCTTCTTGGTCTCCTTGGCGGCCGTGACCTTCTTATCCCTGGACTGGAGGGACTCGGCAGAGACAATGTCCTTGAGATCCACGTCGAGGGTGTAGCGCGTGGGCATCAGGTGCTGGAAGTTTACAAGCTTTATGAAGGCCTTAACGCGGGACTTCTTGGCTGTCTTCTTGGTGGAGTCCTTGCGGATGACCTTGCTCGGATACTTGCCGATCCCGGCGACCAAACAGTGACCATAGGGGCGGTCCCGGGTGCCCTCGTCGAAGGCCCTCACAATCACCGCCTTGCGGCCAGCGTACCGGCCCTGAAGAAGTATCACCGCCTTGTTCGGCTTCAGGAATTTCACCATTTTCCCCCCCGGCAAGCGTTTCTCGCTCTCAAGCTCACGGACTCTCTCGCCCCCGCTATGCAATACCTCAAGAGGAAGAGAGAATGATATCCTATATCCTATATATGCATATCGATAATGAAACCCTAGCTCTCGGTGACTCTGGGGTTACTACATAGTGGGCCTTGGGCTGGACACACTGGGCCGACTCTCTTTTTATTTTTATTTTTTTAGTTTTTTTTTTTTTAACTTTACAATGTAAAGAATGTGAATAGATTAGAATTAAAAAATTTATTTTAATCTAATCATTATAATTTATTTAAATTTTAAATAAAATATAATCAATAATTTAATTTTTTCAAATCTTAAAATAATATTTATATTAAAAAATAATATTATATAAAATTTGATATCTTGATTATAATCAGGCTTTTTTCTGTTAATTAGTGTGTTAAGAATTTTTTTTTTTTTTTTCGGAAGATGCCTCATTTGAGGATTTATGGGCTGGTGGGTACATGGTCAAAACTCAAAGAAAAACACTTTAGTCCTAATCAGATTTTATAAAACTAAATTCATAAACTGACGTAATTTGATGTAATATGATAGATTGTAAAGTTAATTTAATTGTAAAATAAATCTAACGTATTATATGTAATCATATCAATTTGTAGAATTTTTTATGATTATAGCTAGGGCTAAGAAAAAATATGAAAATTTAACTCTACTTTAGCTCCACTCTGTTTCAGACAAAAATGAGTCAGAGTCGGATTCTTTTTTAATTTTCCAGTTGGGGGTGTCACTAGACTGGCTCCAACTCTAATCTAATCCGACTTCGACTTTATGCTCCAACTCCGACTATGATATTGTACATATGTTATAAAATTATGTATTTATCTATATATTTATCATATATACTAGTATGAGCTAAGCATTGGGCAAACTCCTCTTGAAGACCACAGACCACGATAACAACCTCCATCATACATGGGATAAAGGACCCAACAAACTCTTAGCAGCTAAGGGGTCCATAACAATTCCCTAAAATAAGATAAACTGCAAATGACGAGGGAAATTCAAATAATGAAACTTGACTCAATTTCAAATAAAAGATCGGGCGATTATAAGGCTTAAGGGAGAATCCTTCCGCTCTATAAATATCTCAATGGCCGCTTCCTAAGGGACGAAAAACTTTACTCCCATAATCTATAAGAAACATCACCCAACTCATCTGACTTAGGTATCGAAGGTGTTTCTATACACTCTAGGCATTTTATCTCCTTTGGTTGCAGGTCACTGGGTGAGCATGTGTGTAGAACACGCCATTAACAATTCCTCATGTTGTTCTAAGTAGTTCCCTTAAGGAGGGAAAATTGGGGGAACGACTTCACGACCAAGCGACCTGGCAAACTCGACCTCCAACATGATATCCAAGTCAACCTCAACTTGCGCCATAATAGCATCAAGGGAATCAACCAAAGAAGCCTAGGGGCAAGATAAATCTCCTTTTGAGTTTAAAGTTCAAACAAATTTGGTTCTAGTGAGTTTAACGTTCAGACAAATGATATTCACAAAAAGGACTTGTTAAGATAAATTGTTGGACTAAGTAACTACGTACTTTATAAGTAAATGACCAAGTCCACTAGCAAGAACGTGTTGATAATGTTCTTGTTCTTGATCCTAATTAACAACTTTATCATTTTTTCTCCTCTTTAACTGCTCTGCAACTACTATGATAGCAACGGATAGCAATTTAAAAAAAAAAACCTTTTTCAGTTCTTTGATTTCTAATCGAAAACCATAGGCATTACCCACTATTAGCATGCTCGTTAATCATCTTCTCTGTCCTTTATTTAATCAACATGGCCTAGACATAAACACAATTCAACAATCATACAGGGTCTGAGGGAGATCATTTATTGTTTTTACTCAATAATGTTAAAGATGCTTCAACTAGTGCTAAGGGTAAAAGGCATTAATCAACATGGCATAGACATAGAAACAATTCAGCAATCATACACAGTCAACTTCTTGATATTGTGCTACTAAAATGCCCATTTCCAGATCTTATGTATTTTTGTGTTTTTGGACCCCTTTGTAATGCATAATAATAGTAAGTGCTTATAATATTGAAGGCATATATTTTGTCCATGTTGATGAATTTTACTCATATGACCTTTTATCCTGCTATCAAGCAACTAATTGTTTTCCTTGATTCTACTACCAATTGTAACACATGTGATTCTTGTAGTTCATTATGGGCATGCCTTAGGTTACCAGCTGTAATTGAGTAAGAAATAATGGTAAAAATGAGAGAAATATGTGACAAGTTGGTGTTATATGGCATTGGTCAACTTCTTGCTTGAATTATTTTTGACAAATGCAAGCATGAAGCAAAGTTAGGATTTAGTAGGTTGTTTAATAATATTGAATTGAGCTCAGAAAAAATTGGTATGTATATTAGCTACAAGCAACATGCATGTACCCACATGACATGAGAGGTCATGGCTCATGCAACTGTGAAATGCTTGATTATTTGCATTATAATAATAATCACATTATTGATGATAGAAATGGGTGATTAGTCATGTCACATATAGAGAAATAGATATTGATGGCTATGTTAACAGGATAAGTTTTCTCTTATTTTTATGTTATTGATACAATTAGAATGTAACATTAATTGAGTGACTTGGAGGACCAAAACCCCCAGCAGCTCAACTTCAGTTACCAAATGGGAGCCTAACATGGAGTGCAATTGTGCAAACATCGAGTACCTCTGTAACGATAATGTCAAAATTAAAAGAACACTTTATTTGCGCCTGTATACTTCCAAATGCATGCCAAATAATATGACTTTTCTTGTTCTAAAAGATTGATAAATATTCTCTAGATGGGAAAAGGAAAAGATCACATTGAGCGTATGTCACCTCCTCCCTCAAATCCGACAACAAATCTATCAACCCAGGTATTTAAAATATTATTCAAAATTCAATGTAACAGTTCAATTTTATTTCTATATTTTTTTACTTTAGTTTTGATTCGTTATCCTAACTGGTTTATATCTTAAGTGATACCAACACCATTTTATCCACATTTTTCAACACCTACTACAACAAATGCATCAAATATTCTAGCAACCCAGGTATTTAAAATATTAATTCAAGTTCGTTTAACTGGTCTATTAATATCTTTTGTTTTTCACTTTATTTTTTATTCATTGTCCTGACTAGTTTATATTTTAGATGATACTAACACCATTTTATCCACATTTCTCAACACCTCCTACCACAAATCCATCAAATATTCTAACAACCCAGGTATCCAGAATATTAATTCAAGTTCGTTTAAATGTTCTATTAATATTTATTTATTTACTTTAGTTTTGGTTCATTGTCCCGATTGGTTTATATCTAGGCGATACCAACACCATTTTATCCACATTTCTCAACACTATATACCACAAATCCATCAAATATTCCAGCAACCCAGATATCTAAAATATTAAATCAAGTTCCTTTACTTTATTTTTGGTTGGTTTATATCTTAGGTGATACCAATACCATTTTATTTGGATTTCTCAAACTACATACATAGTTGCCATGCACCATTGCCAATGCCACATGACCACCTTTTGTTCCTCGTCCTGATGCTAACCCATCTGCATAGACTAGTCAAGTTATGAGTTCATTCTTTAAGTTGTATGCTTATTTTTCACCATGCTCATATTAATTTAAATATGCATTTTTATTATTGTAAACTGCAGGGAAATGTGGTGTCCACAATTGACTCTTCAATTAGTCATGTCACATATAGAGAAATAGATATTGATGGCTATGTTAACAGGATAAGTTTTCTCTTATTTTTATGTTATTGAGTGCAATTGTGCAAACATCGAGTACCTCTGTAACGATAATGTCAAAATTAAAAGGACAATTCATTTGTGCCTGTATACTTCCAAATGCATGCCAAATAAGATGACTTTTCTTGTTCTAAAAGATTGATAAATATTCTCTAGATGGGGAAAGGAAAAGATCACATTGAGCTTATGTCACCTCCTACCTCAAATCTGACAACAAATCCATCAACCCAAGTATTTAAAATATTATTTGAAATTCAATGTAACAGTTTAATTTTATGTCTATATTTTTTTACTTTAGTTTTGATTCATTGTCCTAACTGGTTTATATCTTAGGTGATACCAACACCATTTTATCCATATTTTTTAACACCTACTACAACAAATGCATCAAATATTCCAGCAACCCAGGTATTTAAAATATTAATTCAAGTTCGTTTAACTGGTCTATTAATGTCTTTTGTTTTTTACTTTATTTTTGGTTCATTGTCCTGACTAGTTTATATTTTAGATGATACCAACACTATTTTATCCACATTTCTCAGCACCTTCTACCACAAATCCATCAAATATTCTAGCAACCCAGGTATCCAGAATTTTAATTCAAGTTTGTTTAAATGTTCTATTAATGTTTATTTATTTACTCTAGTTTTGATTCATTGTCCCAATTGGTTTATATCTTAGGTGATACCAACACCATTTTATTCACATTTCTCAACACTATATAGCACAAATCCATCAAATATTCCAGCAACACAGGTATCTAAAATATTAAATCAAGTTCCTTTTATTTTATTTTTGGTTGGTTTATATCTTAGGTGATACCAACACCATTTTATTTGGATTTCTCAAACTACATACATAGTTGTCATGCACCATTGCCAATGCCACATAACCACATTTTGTTCCTCGTCCTAATGTCAACCCATCTGCATAGACTAGTCAGGTTATGAGTTCGTTCTTTAAGTTGTATGCTTATTTTTCACCATGCTTATATTGATTTAAATACGTATTTTTATTATTGTAAACTGCAGAAAAATGTGGTGTCCCCAATTGACTCTTCAATTAGCCCTTTGATTGGTGTACACACTACAAGCTCAAGCCATGTTGAAGAAGTTCATGAGGCTACACCTGACTCCAAGGAGGCTAAAACTTTGTCTATGCTCTCTGATCATAATACCGCTCAATTCAAAGATGACGATGACTCCAAGATACAAAATAGAATGCATACTAAGGGGGGTGATAGCATTGAGGAGCCTAAGTTGGGGATGGTTTTCAAATTCAAAGAAGAATTAGTTTCGTATTATAAGAGTTACGGAAATAATATGATTTCAAGATAATGATGAGTAAGAGGGAAGTGGATGGGAGTCTCAGATGTCACACTGGGTTGTTCTCGTTGGGGGAAGGCACAGAACTAGACATCAAATGTCGTGAGGCCTCATCCGATATCAAAGACAGACTGTAAAGTAAAAATAAATGTTACGTTCATTGATGGGGTGTTGAAAGTGTTAACGGTTCACAATTCCCATAATCACAGCCTCAGTCCACAAAAATTAAGATTCTTTCGCTGCAATACATAAATGAATGAGTTTGTAAAAAGAGTGTTAGATACAAATGATCTGACTGGCATCCAAATGAATAAGAATTTCGCTGCTCCTGTGCAAGAAGTGGATGGGTTTGAGAAATTGTCATTCTCAAAAAAAAAAAAAAAGTCATAATTACATTGACAAGACACATCACCTGCAACTTAGGAAAGGTGGCGCTGAAGCCTTTCGGGAGTATTTTAATAGGATGTAGTACAAAAATGATAATTTTTTTTTTTCATTGATGGATTTAGATGATATGTGCAAGTTGAGGAATGTTTTCTGGACGGGTGCACAAAGTAGGGCAGCCTACAAATACTTTAGTTTACCACCTCTTACTATGTAATTTTTAGAAGTATTCTTATATTGATATGAATATATACAAATACAAGTAAAATTACTTACAATTTGTCTATAATGTTTAGCTGCGTGGAAACACAACCAAAGTTTTGGAGTCTAGTGGAACCCAGATTAGAGAAATATTCATTGAGACTCAAGAAAGTGTAATTGATTTTGTTTACCTATTTCACGCATAAATATGTCTACCGAAGTTATTGGCATGATCACACACAAAGTTTTTAACTGTTAGATTATGTTCACAGATGCAACTTGGGGTGGATGGAACACAACTGGATAATGGAGATGGGATACAACCGAAGTTGTATGGAGCTATAGCTGGGGATTTTGGTTTTTAGTCCCAAGGATAATGCCCATATGCAGTTGTTATTTGGACTACAGGTATTCTTAGAACATTTGTTACTAGCCAAACTAGATGAATTAATAGAAATTTAACTTATCCCTCATATATGTTTTTCTATTTTTTCTACAAAAATAATGATGGATATTTGAAAATGGGATTGGAGATACACTTTGGACACTTACAGGACCAAAGATTTGTGTAAATAGTTGCAACCAAATAGTGGTCTTAGGCACTAGTTTTGTCTTTGTTGTTGTATTTTTTTACACTCAAGTTAGAGAAGTACAATACTTTGTTGTTGTTTTAATTTGGATATTGAACTAGTGTATTTTCATCCATAGTTGTACGTTGAGTTGTTCAGATTAATGAGTCTTTATGAAGTAGCAAGTCTGTTTTACACTGAAGCCAATTTTTTTTTTTTTTTTAACGAAATGAGGTGCTACTTGGACAGCCCAAAGTATATATCATATTTCATGCCATGAATTCTAATTATTGGATTTGAATGAAATGAGGGATTTACTATTGTGACAGAGAAAAAGAGGAATGTCTAAACGGTGTGTTTTGGTCGTTGTATTTTGTGTTTAAGATCAAAACGGTGTGTTTTTATATTTAAATAAAACACACTGTTTAATTTAACCGTTTCCCTCATTTCAGGTTACAAATTGTTTATCTCTCCACCCAACTACAATTCCTTTCTCAATGAAATACAGTCGTTTCATTAGTCTGATATGGTTGCACCATGTCTGACGACTGCACCATGGTTGCACCAACAGACTTCAACACCTTTTGCTCATAGCAAGAATGGTCGAAAATACACTAAAAGGTCATCCAACAGAAAAAAAAAAGAGATAGAAAATGAGAAAGGTAAAACATCTTGTCATTCTAATATAGAAAGGTAAAACAACAATTGAGAATAAGTTCTGCCATAACTAATTATTTGTTACCAAAACATAAAGACTAAGTCTTTTACAACAAAGTGAGCAACAAGTTGGTCGAGATTGTACAATACGAAGGCCACAAAATTACACTGCATAAAGTTTCCATTTGCATGGGGCTTCACTGTGATCGTATCAAATACAATGAAATTAATATAGAAATAACTCAATACACAAGAATTAATGTGCGTTCATAACAGATGTCTACTTGTTGCCGTTGAATACCAACTTGGTTGTTGTGAACTCCAAAATCCCTCTTCACAAGCACTTCCTCTATTTTTCAAAGCTCCTCATCTTTCCTTAACAATTCAGTTTCTATTTTTACAAGTTTTTTTCTCTGTCTTCACTACTATTTGTTCATTTGAAATAATTGCAGTATGATAATCTCTAATGACCAATAACCAAACGACCAGTTGTTAGATATCAAAATACTGTACAAACCCATGGAACAACAATTTCTAAAATATTGTTTCTACCTCTGTATTGTACTTTGGACACCCAATGAATGATCACCCTAGGTTTCTTGGTGTGTTTGATATTATAAGTGGAGCTTTATGATCACAGATGCACATTGGGTCATTCCTCGTAATATGATTAACAAGAAAAGAAGAAGAAACTGATGATGACATTCTAAATCTGTAATCACACAATATTTTATAAGTCGATGCATACATATATATACACACATACACAATATTTCAATTCGGATTCGTACAATCCATACATAAAAGCTCAAATAGAAAAGGTGGAGACAAACAACCTCCCATATGCAAAAACCATTTACCTAACTAATCTACCAGCATTTTTGTTAGATTTAGTTAAACCATCAAAGTCAAATAACTGCAATAAGATAGTGTTAGATTTAGTTAAGCCAAATCACTGCAATGATCTAGTGTTAGGTCTAAAAGGTTGGATTTAGTTAACCCAAATAATGGCAGTTTTGCCCGTGCTGGTTGCATTGAGGAAGGAATGAATCTCATAGAAAATATGCCTTTTTAGGATGCAGGATGTATGTACTCATCGGTGTTGAGAGGCTGTGTAGCTTATGGGGATAAAATTCTTGAAAAGAATGTGGTAGAGAGAACTATGAAACTTGAGCTTGAGAACTCAGGTGCTTATGTTCAATTATCTAGTATCTTCGCCAACTTTGGAGACTAGGAAGCATCAACACAAGTTAGAAATTTGATTAGAGATAAGCAAATACATCTAGATTGCAGTTGGGCTGACAGTTAAACACAACTCGGATATGGTGAGGGAAGTTAAATCAGGCTAAAGGTTCCTTGGAAGCCTTCCACCCTGTGATGGATGCTGGACATTTGGGCATGCATGTTACTTCCAAGCACCCTGTGATGCATTGCTTTTGCAAGTTTTGCAGCCATTTCAAAGTCAAATCAAAGAAAGGTAGGGTAGGTAAAGGATCTAAAGATGTTCATTGGTGATTTGAAATAGCACTTTTGTTTTTTAGAATTATTTGGTGACTGGTCGATAAAATATTTACTCCCAACTTATTTGAAAGAAAAATAAAAGAAGAAAAGTTGATAATAAGACCAGTAAACATTTAATTTATGAAATTCTTGGTGTATGGAATTTAGAAATTATGCAAGAATTCAGTGCTTGAAGTTGAAATGTAAGATCCAAATGAATCGAGAAGGGGAAAAAGCCTATTGAGATATATTTCTTTATGACTACCAAGCCTTATATTTCCTTCATTGTTATTTTGGAATATGGTATTAAAACTTCTTTGTGTATATTGTTTTCAAAATTTCGAGAAATATCTTTTTAGGTGTATTTTGTATTTGTGTTTATAAAATGTAGTTCTTCTAGGTAAAGGGTTAGATTCAGTTAAGCCAAAATTTGGCTTAATACTATCTTAATGTTTGATTTACTTAAGCCATCATAGTTAAGCCAAATCACTGCAATAATCTAGTTTTAGGTCTAAAGAAAAAACCATTTGCATTGGTGTGCATATTTAGGGTGTACATTTGGTGTGCACCCTAATGTTGTCCATCATTCTATATAAGGCTGAGTAAAAATTTGAAAATTCAACTCCACTCCAGCTCTTCTCTAACCCCGCTCCGACTCCAATATTGTACATATTTTTATAAAAATATATGTACTTTTTTATATATTAATCATATATATTTTATATAACTATAACTTATATAGTTAGTTAAATACTAGTATGAACATATGTACCTAAAATAATACACTTATACTATAATATAAATTGACTAATAATAATTTAGTATATATAAACACCATAATATTACTACCATGTAACACTAATGTATAATAACATGTAACACTAATAATTCTTTTTTATAAATAACATGTAATACTAATAAATAATAACTAAAGTATAATAACATTTAATACTTAATAATGTATTATGTATAAACACAAATGTATAAATTTATAATAACATGTAAAACTAATGTATAACAACAAAATTTTAATAACATGTAACACTAATGTATAAACATTAATGTATAATAACATGTAATAGTAATGTATAATAATCAATCTATAATAACATATAATACTAATGTATAAGCATAGAAGCACTAATGTATAATTACATGTAATACTAATGTATAATAACATTTAATACTAAGTCTAGTATATAATTAAGTTAGAAACTAATATAATAACATGTAATTAAAACTATAACATAAGTTTATAATAAGAATAAGTTAAACCTTAGTATAAAATATTATACTACAGTTAATATTTAATAACATGTAATACTATAGTATAATAACATGTAATTAGACATTAGTTAAATAGTAATTGTTAATAATCAGTATCAACAATATATAATAACATGTAATACTAATGTATAATAACATATTAACATGTATACTAATATATAATAACACTAGTATAATAACATATAATACTGAGTCTAGTATATCATTAAGTTAGAAATAAGTTAAAAACTAATATAATAATATGTAGTTAATCACTATAGTACAAGTCTATAGACTATAATAGGAATAAGTTAGACACTAGTAGTTTAGTATAGTACAAGTATAACAAGTTAGTAACATGTAATACTATTAGTATAACAATATGTAATTGTCTACAATCAATATTATAGTACAAGTATAAATACTAACAATGTATTTAAACCCTATAACACAAGTCTATTTATAATAATGTATAATTAGATTATAGAGTTATAGTACATGCAATACCAATGTATAATAACACTAGTATAATAATTCTATTTAATTTTTAGAAACTAGTACAAGTCAATTTAAATAATTATTATTATTAATTAATACTAACAACTAAACTGAGTGATTAAAAAATTTATAAAAACCATAAATAGAATGATAAGTTGATAACATATATTTAGACACTATACTATGACAAAATATTAAAAGTATAATATGATAACATATAATTAATATCTAATAATAATCAATACTAACAATTATAAAAACCATAAATAAAAATATTTAGGGTTAGAAACTTAAAAAGCTAAAACAAAGATTAAAATTAAAATAAAATTTAGTGTTTTAAAAAATAGGATTTAGTTTAGGATTTAGGGGGGGAAAGCCCAAAACACTGAAAACAGAGGGGAAAATTGGATTTAGAAGCTCAAAAGAGCCAAAATCGAAGCAGGCAAGCCCAAATTAAGCCAAAACGAAGTCGTTTTACTATAAAAAGGGTGTTGTTTTGGCTTAATTTTTTAGCCTTTCTACTTCCCCTGCAAAATGCCATCGTTTTTTAAATCTTAATATGTTAACTTAACCCCCCCCCGGCAAGTCACCTCAATCTCCCTCAATCCCTCGTCGTTTAAAAAAAAAAAAACCTTAGCCTCTAGGCTCTAGCCAATCGGCCATCACCTCATGATCTCTTCCCCCCGCCATCAAAACGCAGTCCATCGAATGCCCCTCTTACTCCAACTCTTCTGAACCCTCACTCCCTAAGTTTCTAACTTTCCTTGAGAAAACCCTAGCCTCCAATCGGTCACTCACCTCTCTGTCTCTTCCTCTACCGTGTGGACATCAAGAAGACCCTCTGCTTCTCAATCCATGTCTTTTGAGCCTCAATCTGTGTCAATTTTTTTGGGTTTATTTTTTGCTTTTAACCCGATTTTACATATGCATTTTGGTTTTATTTTTTGGATGAATTTGATGATCGGGTGGTTCGTGGTTGCTGGTTATGATCTGTGATAGGTTGTTTCTAATCTATGATTGGATCATGTGAATCTTGTGTTCTCAGATCTATAATTTGTTGCTAGGTCGTTGTAGATCTGACTTTGCTCTGATTTCGACTCCGACTTGGCAGAGCAGAGTCGGAGTCGGAGTCGGTATTAGGGCATACCAACTTCGATTGAATCGATGCTCACCCTAATTATATAAATACTTATTATCATGATAACAAATTACAAAAATTCTATTTACAACCGGGTTGGGAAACCGGCGCGCGTAACCGGCTCTGAAATGGCACAAAACAACGTCGTCGTGGGTAATTTTTGAAATCTAAAATGCGTTTAATGGATGCAAGGCAGCTCAATCTCTCACTCCCTCCCACAACGATCCAGACCCTCCGCCTTCTCCCCAGCTCTGGTTTGGTTCTCTTCCCCAGGAAGCTCCCCGCTCTGGTTCAGTCTCTTCCCCAGGAAGGCTTCGTCCGCCATCGTCTTCCCCAGGCTTCTCCACCAGAACCCACTTGAGGTCCGGTTCGTATTCTCCACCATATCTCCCTCTTCTCCTCTTCTCCTTGAACCCGAGACCCATAAAGCCTTGCTGCATGAGGCTCGTACAACATCACTGAACCCCTAACCCGAACGCTAACCCTGACCCAAACCCGAACGCGACCCCTAACCCTAACCCAAAACCTAACCTCAAAAAATTTGTCCATCCTCTGCCCATAAAGGAACTAACCCGAATATTGCTTATCTTGTGCAATTGATTTTAATTGATCTGTTACATTAATTCAATTAAAACTAGATTAAACTCATTTCTTAATAGCTATCAAAGTACCATTGTTTCTGTTGTGATTTGAGTATGAAAATACACTATTAGTACTTGTTAACAATCTATCTCTAAGTGAATATGAGCTGGTGAATGTTGTGGAGGAATGACTAGATCTTTTGGCAAATAATATATTGAGATAAAGAGTAGGGGCAGAGTTTTCAAGGTTGTGATTATTTGTTTTAATTTAATTTCTGGTAAATGTGGTTCTATCTTATCAATTGGAGACTAGTTCTGGTAAATGTGATTATCTGTTTTAATTATCTGTTTTGTTAGTGTTGGAGACTAGTACTGGACCTGATTGGGAAGCATATCTGTTTTAATTATTTGTGATTAGGAAGCATATCTGTTTTAATTATCTATTTTGTTAGTGTTAGAGACTGGTACTGGACCTGATTGGGAAGCATATCTGTTTTAATTATCTGTTTTGTTAGTGTTGGAGACTGGTACTGGACCTGATTGGGAAGCATATCTGTTTTAATTATCTGTGATTAGGAAGCATATCTATTTTAATTATCTATTTTAATTATCTGTTTTAATTATCTGTTTTGTTAGTATTGGAGACTAGTACTGGACCTGATTGAGAAGCATATCTGTTTTAATTATCTGTTTTAATTTTCTGTGGAGACTAGTACTGGACCTGATTGGGAAGCATATCTGTTTTAATTATCTGTGGAGACTAGTACTGGACCTGATTAAGAAGCATATCTGTTTTAATTATCTATTTTCTTAGTGTTGGAGACTAGTACTGGACCTGATTGGGAAGCATAAACTAGATGCTGTTATTTGGTACCATTACCCTGATATTAATTTGAAATTCAAGTTTGAGCTTCGATTTTTTTGTCACATATTTCATGATTTAACTTCCTAGTGTATTTATTAGGAAATTTGGAAGGTCTGTGTCCATGTGTCTTGGTCTATGGAGTCAGGTCTATGGCTGACCTCTGACGTAGTCTTCAGCTGGTTGTTTGGTGATACATTATTGAGATATTACTCTCCTTTATCTCTCTGGAATTGTTGTTTATCTAGCTTTGATCTTTGCTTGATGTTATTTTTATATGTGTTAGCATTTAGCTTTCTATTGAGCTTTATCTCAATAAGCTTTATCTCAATATGTTGAATGATTTGCAGCAGTAATGTCCTACTTGACGTTGAAGTCATAAATCCATCTAATTAGATTCTCTAATCAAGTTGGTGAAGGTACAACTTTATATAATTTGCTGGTTTAGATTTATTGATATGTTAAAGTTGTTATGCTGACTTTGTTTAGACCTTTGGCTATACTCTAGTATGGTTGATTGCATTGTTATTATTTTATTCTTATTTGTACATGTTATTTAATACTATGTTATGATATCTGCATGTTATCACAAAGAATTTATATAAATCACTTAAACAGAATTTACAGAAATACCCCTCCAGAATTTATTATATTACAAAAATGTCTTCCTTATCGGTTCTTAGATGGCTTTACTCACCAATTTTTCCCTTCATGATTTGACTAATACAAGGGATCCATAATTGTAAATTTTTGTCATTCACGCATGGCATCATCACAATCATCATCCTTGATTAATGATGATGTCATGGAATCACCGGTTTGTTGGTGTGGTTTGAAAACACCACTAAAAACGTCCTATACTAAGAAAAATCTAGGAAGGAGATTCTTTGCCTACCCAAAGTATAATACGGTAAAGCCTTTCCCTATTTGTCTTTCATGCATATCAATTTCCTCATTGCGGGGTATAATGTATCATGTTAATTGGGAGTTTGTACTATGTGTAGGGAGATGCAAGGTGTGAATTCTTTGTATAGGTAGATATACTACAGTTGATAGAGGAAAACATTTTATCAAGAGAGTCTAAGGGTTGGAAGACGTGGGATGATATATTACAACGCGAGTATGCGGTTCGGAAAAGGGAAGTTAAAGTGAGAGAGATGGCGAAGCATCTAAAAAAGAAAAAGCGAAAGTTATTGTATTTGTAGTGGGTTATTGTCTTTGTTATTTTGTTTGCTTGGTTTGGATAAATTCCATGTAAAAAGTTATTAGGTTTAATGGATTCTGAGTTGCTGAAATGTAAATTCTAAGTTGCTGTAATGTGTATTCTGAGTTGCTGTAAAACAGTCAGAATTTATTATGAAATGTGTATTCTGAAATGTAAATTCTGAGTTGCTGTAATGTGTATTCTGAGTTGCTGTAAACAGTCAGAATTTATTATGAAATGTGTAATCTGAAATGTGTATTCTGAGTTGCTGTATTCTGATGGGCATTTGATTCGAATATTTCCTGTAATTCACATGCTTATATTAATTGAAATGTTGGTGGAAATGTCAACTGTAACTGCCTGATGTTGGAATTAATTAAATTTTCTTCTATTAGGTTGGAACACAAATTGAAATGTACAATTTGACTACTCGGATTGTGTTGAAAATTTAGTTACACTTTTTTTACTTTTTCCCAAAGTATTTGTTTTGCCCAGAATAAAAGCATGCGGATGTGCAATTTTAAGCATGAATTTTGCCATAAGTGAATTCCATTTGCCCATAAGTGAATTCTATTAGAGTGAGAGATTAGCAATATTTATTTATTGAACACAGAAGATAATTTGAAAATCTTGTTCTGACAATTATAAAAAATTATAGGAATATTTACTGATCTATCACTCTGAATCCAGCTATTCCATTCAAAGTAAGATGTTTGTACCTGTCCATCCAAAAGGCAATGCTATTTACTAATCTATCACTACCTGCGTCTTTTGTTTAAAGGCTCAAGTATGTTCCCCCAAAAGTGGATGAATGACCGTATGCATTATATTCTCCTGGGACACAAATAAACACTACTTTTCAATACATGCAAAAAGCCATTATAATGTCATCCATACGACAATTCCTTGTGAAATTAATTACTAGATCTCCAAAATCTTTCTTTGTTTCTTACCTTTTCCAGAGCTCGTCACCAAGAGGGGAAAATATGGAGGTGGAGGGCGGGGGGTGAGAGCTAGAAACATCTTCCCAGAGCTTAAAAGCAATTTCTAGGCTTACAACAATGAAAACTGTTCATTCAAACAGAAGATCTAACAGGAAAGCAACATTTTTTTAAGAATATATATCAGCAAAATGAAGGAACTTAACACACTTCACAAACACAGCCAAAGGTTTTTTTGTCAAAAAGAGATAAATGTATAATGGCCACATATTACTCCTTGCGAATATCTATTCCCGCCTTCTTAGCAACAGCACCCAGGCCATTCTTCTCTATGGTTTTCAATGCCTTAGTTGATAACTGCAGTTTGACATAGCGCTTACTAGCTTCCCTCCAGACCCTCTTGTACTGTAGGTTCACAAACTGCAACTTTTTTGTCTTATGATTTGAGAACGAAACCTTGTTTGCTCTGTTAGCCTTCTTCCCAGTGAAGGGACATATCCTACCTGAAGAAACAAGCCATATGTTATGAGATTAGTTCTAACATAAGCCACTCAAATGGTTATCAATTTTAAACACTAATTAATGTTATAACAATCATCAGAAACAAAAACTAAAAGGCAACAATTGATAACACTTCCAATATAAGGCAACAATTTGTACCCCAATTTGAAACTTTATTTGCAATGTGTGTACCTTGTATACGTTAACAGTAATTTTTCAAACAATAGGATCCTATATTAAAGCAAATATTAAACCTATGGTTTATTTTCAAAACACACATAATCAATGTTATCAACTATTAAACACAAAGAAATCAGACAAGTTTGTTCAAAGAAAATATAAACTACCCAACAAACCAGAAATCAGACAAGTTTCAAATAAATGGTGCAAATGGCCAAAACTAAATATAAATATATATATTTTTATTCCTACCCATGATAATCATATCATACGCACAATAATCATATCATTGTCGTGGTTGTGATCCATCAAAATCAACGTGCAGTGGTTGTGACCCATCCAACCCAAGATGTATCTGTAAAAAATACTAACTCATATTAATGTGATATCGACTAATATCATTAAAATACCCCTCCAGGTTGGATCTACTTACGCTTTCTTGACTTTGAATTATTGTTTCCCGGGGCTGCCTTCCACTCATGTCAACAATTGGTAATATTTCTGGACTAGCCTGAAGTAAATACTTGTAAAAAACACAGCAACAAATCATAACTCAAATATAAAAATATACTTACAAGCTTACCTGCAAGTGTCCAACATTGGAGACGTCCAAATCAGACAGGCCAAATAGTCTATTACAAGTGCCCACGACTGGTGTATCTTCTTTATCTCGCTAATAAAATAAATGCAAGTTGTCAGCTAACATTTATAAAAATTAAATAAAGAAGGTCATCATTACCTGTTTACGTTTTCTCTTTTCCTGCGCTTTTTTCGTCTTCTCCTTAACTTTCCGCATCTCTTTTTCCATCCTAGATGCTCTCCTCAGAAATGGGAGTCTGCCTTTCCCTCGCACTACACGTGGACTGAGTACTGCAGTTGAACTACTAATTTTAGTTGTGTCCTTTGTCGTGCCACACCCAGTTAAATAATCTTTAGTCATCGATGAGGGTTCTTGATCCGCATTATAAAGGTCAATCATTGCATGCAATTTAGTCGTTGCATCCTCAGTATGCTTTTTCGAACCTGCAGCAGCTGTAATCATTTTATAACAGATATTCAACAGATTTGAATATCTATTAGCATCTTCTCGTTGATCCCCTGCGTCATAACTGCTATGGATTAACGTGTATCTTCTTTTGATATCCTTCCTCCATCGATCCAAAATGTACCTATCTGGTATGGTCTTAATCCCGTTACATTTGAACATTGCGAAGATGTGCCGGCACACTATCCCCTCATTTCAAATAAACCACAGGAACACTTGGCGACTGCATCTTCCTCACTAAAATCTACTGAATGTGTAACCAACTTAGTGAAATCTTTGACACGGACTTCATCCTCTACCAAATAGGTCTTTAATGTAATGTCTGCCTTATGTAAAACTAGGTCTAAGTCAATAATATCGGTAAATTGGTGCTGAACTTCCCAGAATTTTGCATTTGTGTACAAATCTTGATATCTCTTTTCAATTGGAGACCTTGAGATGCAGGGAATGGTTGCATTAAATAAATGGAAGTCAGCGCAATTTTCATTCTCGATTTTTTTTTAAGGCATTATCATACTGATCGACAAACTCTTTCAAGTTTGTCTTAGCGTGAACATAACCATCGAAAAAGGCATTCAAGCTCTTGCTGCGCTGCGCTGCGTTGTACTCATTCTAGCCCAAAAAACCTCTTTCAAGAAGGCCGGTACCCAGTGCTCATGCTCATTATACAAACTCTGCAACCAGAAATTCTCATGTAAGTTGTACGTGCTGATCAACTAATCCCAACATTTTTCAAACTCTTCTGGCGTTTGGGTGTCATACACACATTTCATCAATGCAGATTTCATTCCACTTTTGTAGGAAGCGTAGCTGCCAAGCTTTTCAGGGACTTTCTTGAGGATATGCCACAGACAAAATCTATGTCGACTTTCTGGAAAAACAATTGCAATTGCGTTTTTTCAAGGCATTATCGTACTGATCGACAAACTCTTTCAAGTTTGTCTTAGCATGAACATAACCATCGAAAAAGGCATTCATGCTCTTGCTGCGCTGCGCTGCGTTGTACTCATTCCAGCCCAAAAAACCTCTTTCAAGAAGGCCGGTACCCAGTGCTCACGCTCAATATACAAACTCTGCAACCAGAAATTCTCATGTAAGTTGTACGTGCTGATAACCTAATCCCAACATTTTTCAAACTCTTCCGGCGTTTGGGTGTCATACACACATTTCATCAATGCAGATTTCATTCCACTTTTGTAGGAAGCGTAGCTGCCAAGCTTTTCAGGGACTTTCTTGAGGATATGCCACAGACAAAATCTATGTCGACTTTCTGGAAAAACAATTGCAATTGCATTTTTTATGGCTCTGTCTTGGTCGGTGATAATAGCCTTCGGTGCTATACCATCCATACACTGCAACCAAATCTGGAATAACCACACGAAGGTCTCAGTATTCTCAGAGGAAATCAAGCCAGCTCCCAACAAAATTGATTGTCCATGGTGGTTTACACCAACAAATGGTGCAAATGGCATCCCATATCGATTCGTCAAGTATGTAGTGTCAAATGTTACCACATCACCAAAATACTGGTAGGCTGCTTTACTACGGGGGTCTGCCCAGAATACATTCTTTAACCTCCCATCATCATCCAAGTCCATTAGTGCAAAGAACCCTGGATTTTTGTACTGCATCCGTAAAAAGTAGTCTCGCAGAGTTGCAGCACCACCTGCACCCAGTCGTAGATGTCGTGCCTTGTCTATGTAGTTACGATAATCTTTTTCCAAAAAACGGGAGCTTCTCAAAACACCGGCGCCAACAACAAGAGAGCCAAAACTCTTATTCATTCGGATTACAGCCACATCATTTGTATCTAGGACTCTTTTAACGGATTCACTCACTTCTCTATTACATTGAAAGAAGTGAGATTTTTTTGGACTGAGTCCTGGTTGTGGATATTGTGAACCATAGTCAGCCGAAACTTTCCATCAGAACCTTTTAAGGTATTAATCTTTGCCTTACACTCCGTTTTTCCTGTCGGGCGTGGGTTGGCGACATTCAAACTTTTATTCCGGGCCTTCCCACCACGAGCACAGGCAAGGGTAACATATCTAACAGTCTCATCCTCTCCCCTCTCACTCCTTTTTGTCATCACCCCAAACCCGAATTTCTTACCATATTCTTTATAATAACTCATTAAATCTTCTAAGGAATTAAACTCCATCCCTGACTTTGGCTCATCATCACCATCCATTTGCACTTTCTCAGATGTTCCAGCTATACCACACTCGGTTTCCTGCGCATCTGGTCTATCAAGATCAATTTCTTCAACTCTAGAAGATGTACATGGCGATTCAGTGTCCCCAACATCAAGTCTATTCTCCTCAGTACCAAAAAATTTGCTCGTAACGAAGCTTGTATTGCTGAGAGACAATTGGCCTTCCATGCAATGTTGAAATGGGTAACTAGCATCCTAACAAACAAAATGAAAAACTACAATTAAACTCTTGAAAATACCAACTTATTAGAATTAAACTCAAATAACCATGTTATTGATATATTAAATAAAATAACATACCGTGGATGAGAGATTTGAGCTAGATGGTCTTAGAGTAGATGAATGTTCATTTCTTTTTTCCATGCTGAAAGGGAGACAAATGCAAGTTGTCAATAGTACTATTGTATAACTCAACCGACATTAAAATCTTGTATTTCCACAAACATTTTTAAACACATTTAATATCACATGCACATCATCAAGAGAAAAAAAAAATATCTCTGCCCCTTTCTCATAACTTTATAACATGAGCCCTTTCACAACTTTTCAAATCATAGGCATTCACTTAGCTTTCATAACATTTGCAAAACTTTACTTGTGAACACATCATATAATAGGCCCATAAAATGGGCTTACAAGAAAGGCTCTAGTATCATAACATATAACTTGAAATTCATTTGAGGAAAAATGCAACATTTTACTTCGATATGAAAGGACATGATCACATTACTTAGCCATTGTGATTCATTTAGTCTCTTCTTGAGATTGTCAAGATGTTAAGCTTTATTGTTTATTAGAGTTTTGATGCCGCTATAATAGAAAGTGTATCATATCTAAGTAGTTGGAAATATTTTTAACTTTATATAAATTTTATTTTAAATCCTTACATATTACTAAAATAATTTGTTCCCAGAATGATTATCACAATAAAATCCAAAACTTTAATTTAAATCCTTTTGGAGAAGCAATCTTTGTAGTTGCTGGGAGAAGAGATTTGAGTCTCAACAAGTTCTTCACACCCAAAATAATTTTCAACTCTTTGCGCAAAATGGTGCATATAAAAGAATTTATTTTTGTGAATTTATTGAGATACTTGGCCTGATGCAAAAGACATTAAAAAAAGGGTACAAAAGATATAGTGGTTCATGGGCCACTATTAGAACAAGTTCTTTCCATTGCATGCCCAAAAAATTTATTTTTGTAAATCTGGCAGCAGCAATACTTTTTAGAAATTTATAAAAAAAAACAGATAAACATATATAAAAGTATTTCATACACAAATAAGACAAGAACCAGACTAACTGACTTTGCAAAATGTAATGGCTATCAGAGCTGTTGATAATAATGATCCACACAGAGTTGAATTGCTCGCTACATGAATGAAAGAAACATTTTTTTATGGAGCACTTTCTTAATTTCTTCTAGGTTTTACCTCTTTAACCATAGGTATTCTTTTGGGAGTTGTATGGGCAAATGAGGCATGGGGCTATGGTCATCTATGGTTTCTGGGGTCAGATGGAAGGATCGGATTCAATAGCACATAGCCTTGTGAAATTTTTATGAATATGGTCAACTTTAAGGTCTTCTATAATGCCTAATTCCCAAGGCAACTTCTTAGCATGGCTCTAGTTTAGATTCTTAGTGAGAAGTTAAATTGTGTTTGAATTGACAGTGTCCAAGACATTGAGAACTAAATTGTAATGTAAAAACTTGGGTTATATGCTATGTCAATGTTTGTTAATTTCTGCTGGTAAATAACTGAAACAGTCTAACCGAACCTATTCTTGCAGCATGCATTTAATGGAGACTTTAGTCTCTTTTTTGAAGGAAATTAAACAAAAAAAAATTAAAACTGGGCATAACTTTTCCAATGGAAAGTAGAATTAGCTTTTGCAAAGTTTCTAAAGTAACAATATTAACGAAATCAAATCCATTTCTTACTTTATTATTAATGTATCCCAGAAGCTGGAAACTTGGGTGTATCTGCAGAAGAGCTTTTGATTCAGAAATCCAGCAAATACTTCAACACGAAGAAAGTGGGCGACGGCGACGTGGCAGTGGGCAAAGGGGACTCACTCAACATGGCAGAGAAACAAATGAGGGGGCAGACCCACGTCGACGGTGGCTCAGTTCCGGACTGTGTGACAGTGGCGACCGCAACAACCGGTTCTCCATCCCACAACGGCGACTTCAATCAGAATCATGCAGAGGAATTTTTTCTGGATTCAGCAGCAGGGGTTTGGCTTTAGGCAAGTTTCATTTTCCCTCCCTTTTCGTATATCATCCGTTCTCTTTCCTTTTTTTTTTTTTTAACTAATAGCTGACGTGACAAAGCCGGTTGCAAGCCGGTTGTGCAACTGGCGGTTGTATATAGAAGAGTTGAACAAATTAATGCTAGTGGCCATAAGAAAAAAAA